>JAWQUT010000017.1:2940454-2950619 GCA_033807755.1 Ellobium chinense | reverse complement strand
ACACACACACACACACACACACACACACACACACACACACACACACACACACACACACACACACACACACACATATCACTTCGCAGCGAAAGGAGAACAATTCCTGCTTACGGAGAGTAAAAGTGGATGAATGCCTTTGAAAAAGGCTAATGAAGAAGAGGGAAATGGAGGCAAATAAATAAATATATGCCAAAAAACAAATTGAAAATACTTAAAAACCTTTATTTATTTCAAAGTCTGACAACTTCATTAATCTAAGCCACATGCTTTGTTCCAATAAACAAATCAAAACATATGTCAATAAAAGATGTTTCAGGATTAAAGAGTGAAGCGTACAGGTGATTTGCTAATGTTTTATATACATGTGTTTTTAATGTTTAGGCTGTGAAATCACCATTTTGTCTAGATATTCAAAACTGCATCTCTAACAGAGACCTCTAGGGCGGGCAGTGAANGGGGGGGGGTCGGGGCAACGGAAAAAATGGGGATGGTGAGAGAAATCTTTTAGTGGGGTATAAAGTGCGCTTTCCTTCCCTCAGCCTTAATTTGTGTTGCTGCCCCTGCAACCATTGGCATCTTGAAAGGGGCCTTCCGGCTGAAGCATTGATAACAATTATGCCAACGTAATAATCATCACGATTATGGAAATATAAGAGCAAGCCATACAGAATGGGTTAGTAGTTGAATTAATTTAACCATTTAAAGCTATGGAGATGCCAACAATACCTGGCATTTCGGTATGCAATTTTGAATAGTCCCTATAAAATCAGAAAACTGGCCATGGGAGAGGTGTAAAAGAGTTGAATTTCAAAGGCTTAGATAGGTGCAAATACATCTGTAGACTTAGAATAGATGAGGTTTAGCCTCTTAAGTATAGGCTATGTGGTTGTTGCTAGGTGGGTATACCCTGTTTATTATGTGAGAAGGCCTAAAATATTAGATAGCTTAAGTTCTCAAAATCTAATTGGTTTTGCGACAGTTTTCTATGTGTCAGACTTTGGAGGAAGAAGTAAACAATGGGTGTGGAAAGTATTTTGGTAAGGAACTCCTGGCTAAGTTAATGAGGTGTAAAACCGTATAATATTATAGACAGTAATCATTAGCATCTTCATGCCTATAAGAATAACCACAATTTAAAAATACGATCCAGGCATGATAAATAAATTTGTTACACCTGATATATTAAAATAATGACCTTTTAGTCAGATTTCGCGGTAAATTATGTTTAAATTGTCATGACATGACGGACGCGTGTTCCTATAAAACGCGGAGGTTAGAGATTTATTGGCCGATAGAAATTAATGTTTTAGATATTATCAGCCAGTCATAACTCTCGCTATCTATCAGTTAAATTTGATATCATCACAAACGTTCTGCTCCTATTTCCTACTTTTTGTTTTTCTTCACCCTCTTGTGTCCTAAAACGGGCAATAGTATTGCCCCATTTGCCCCTCTCACCCCCACCCCCTCAACTCCCACCTCAGCATGGAAGCTTGCGCAAGCAGACCATAATAGAAAATGGACAAGAACGGTTCCTGCTTGCATTACATTAATAGGAGGAGAAGATTTTCACACACAAATAAGAAAATCGATGGTGTTCAGCCTGTGTGGGAGGGTAGCACCGAGTGACCACCGCAAAAATCCCAGAAAGGGAAATTAGGACTTAACTTTGAAAACCGGTGGATGATTATCACTCTACTCAAGTATGGTAATTGTCAAGCAGGACAAAACCTTTCACTAGAGTTCCACTCTCGGGCAATGCAATCCCTGTTTGCCATCAAGGAAGAATAAACAGCCGGGCTGTAAAGACTGCAGATTAGTCAACACTCCCTTTATGACCCATACAGATTAGGCGTTGGCCCTTCCAATCTTCTTAAATCAAATTTCCGCCTCCTCCGGCACTCACACCTTCATTCTTCTCCTGATGATAGCATCGAGTCATGTATTGCAGGGTTCGGCAGAATTCAGATCATATCATGAGTGCAGTTCGTGAACCTAAGTTCAGTTCATGTTAAGGTGATCTAGGCTTAACAGCTATTTTGGAAGCACTAACCTGGATCTGAAAAGCTGCTGTTTGGTGTTTGATCAAACTATGATTTCTACCAAACGTCCCTTTAATTCGTATCTATCACGAAAATCAGAACTGATTGCTGATTTAAATAACCAAGGGGAATTGAACTGATCTGAAAACTACTCAGTTTTCATAAAACGGAGCTAAACTTGATATTAGGGCTCTTTTTCTTTAGTGAGTTGAACTTGATCTGCACTGACTTTTTTGGCAAACTGACCTAACCCTGATGTACTCCTGTTTTAGTTTTTCTCGCTTGCTATCATGGGCGTTGGCAACCCAAGGGAAAGTTTGTCTTTCTTCTAAGACAATTATGTTCACCAATACATTGCAATGTTGTGGCAATTCGAAAGGGAGAGGGAAGGAGGGGGAAGGAGGGGTGGAGGAGTTAGAATAAGATCTGTTTACACTTACTTTTTAGTTACGTGTATTTCATATTTGTATGTTGCCCATATCCATCCGTATGAGGAACTGATGCTATATGGAAATATTTATTATAAATTTCACATCAAGTTTTGAATGCGCATATAATGTTAAATTTCTGATCTGAGCTAATAAAATTATTGAATTCTTCAGTAAAGTAGTCGGTCAGCCATACATTAAATTCGTCATCGCCCATGAATATCAGAACACGTAGTTTCTTCTTCTTCTTCTTTTTCTTCATCCCATTTTTCCTCTTTGTTTTTTTCTTTCGTTTTTTTTTTCTATCTATCCCCTCACCTGTGCTTAATGTTGATACTGATCTCTCTTTTTATTTAGAGGCTGCAGTTGGCACCGTTTGTTGCTCATTAGGAAACAAGCCTGCAGTCACCCTACGGGTGCAGTTTATCAATGATTCATGAGGTCAGCCCATTCATGCTTCATGCTGCCGTCATCCATTGACTGCCGCGCCATCTGGTGCGTTCATCGTGTGGAGCATTATGTGGGTGGCAGTTGTGGGCGAGTGTGGGCCCATCAAAAGAGCATTGCCACTGTTAATGGTGCATGGACTGCATTGCAAATCCATGAACTGCTGGAGGTTGGAGGTGATAATGAAGAAATTAAGAATAGCTTTGAAACTGAATAAACGTGATTGGGTTTACGCCAAGGGAAAGGGTGCGGAATAATGATGTTACCCAATTTTCTCACCCGGGTGATGTTCATTGTTTAGGCGTTTAAAAAATTCAACACGATTTCATGGTATGACCCGAACTCATGTCATCTTAAGCATCGGCACCGCCCTCGCATTGTTCTGGTTGCGAGATCTGGTCACGAAAATCGCGCGCTACAAATACTCGAACTTGTAGATTGGTTCCTTACGAGTTGACTGATAGAAATCTAACAATAAATGGTAGCAGATATGGTGTAGAGGAAAGGTGCCAAAGCCTTTCGGAAGGCAGGATAGTTTTGTAATTTAGTCATCTTATGAGGGCCATAGTCTATCATTTTAATGTACTTTGATGACAGCATTTAACACTGAACAATTTTAGGCAAAATAATTTTAAGTCTGAGAGTGAGTGAATCAATCAGTCAGTGAGTCAGTCAGTGAGTAAGTAAGTGAGTGAGTGAGTCAGTCATTCAGTCAGTCTGTCAGATGGTCGTTGTGAGCCATGTTTTACAACCATTGCAGACTCTGTTTTGACCCACGGGGCAATAGTCGGTCAGCCCTGCAAGTGTATAGAACATCCAGCCATCATGCCATTACTGTGCTAAGGTACACTCTTGTCGCTCTTTTCCTTGCCGCCGTTTCTGTTCTAAGTGCAAAGGTTTTGAGAAACTACAATTTTTCCACAGATTCCCGCAATTTAAGACTCGCTGTGGCTGAAAACGGAGAAAATGTCGTTCCCAATCTTCACAAGTAGGCGAAACTGTGTAAAATCCCAGAGGCCGTCCCAAAGGAGCGCCGTCTAGACTCTATAGTAGCTTGAGAGGAGATAAAGCCGTCAGAAAGCCTCATTACTGTATAGGATATCAGTGCTTAATGAAAGAATGTATATTTCAGGGTACAGAAACATACAGGGCAGAGAAATTGCACATGACACTGGACAACCAGTCTCTCTACTCAATCTGTGGAGTACATTTTATCAACGTGTCAGTGGCGGAGATAAGGAGATAAAGGGAGGGATATGGAGAGATAAGCCATCAACAACAACAACAACAACAACAAAAAAACAACTCATGAATCAGACAGCAAAGAAAATAACAGAGGCACATGAGACATGAGAAGTCCGGTCAGTCAGTCAGTCAGTCAGTCAGTCAGTCAGTCAGTCAGTCAGTCAGTCAGTCAGTCGATCAGTCAGTCGATCAGTCAGTCAATCGGTCGGTCGGTCGGTCGGTGAGTGAGTGAGTGAGTGAGTGAGTGAGTGAGTGAGTGAGTGAGTGAGTGAGTGAGTGAGTCATAAAAAAAAACTTTGTACAAAACGGCTAAAGACAATAAAGCTTCTTCTTCTTTAGCGCTTTGGAGACAGTGCAGGCACAGACAGAACAGCCGACACTGACAATACATGTAGATCTGTCACACAATCCCTCCCGAAGGGAATACGTAAGAGAATAAGTTCTCTAACGAATAACCCAGAGACATGCCACCAATAAACAAGCCGCCCCAGCCATGTGGCATGTTTTCAAGAAATTCCACGCCTGCATGTAAGTATGTGACCGCCGATGACAGCATACACATCTCATGTGTCAAATTGATACTCGTTTTTCATGGACATTAGAACTATCCAGGGCCAAATAAATAATGCAAAGACAAATATCTATATTTGTATCACCTTGAGAGACAGGGCCAGGAGCGGAAATAGCCAGGAAATGCACTTGGGGTAACATATTATTATATAGGCCTACGTTTGGGGTTTTTATCCTTTTTATTAGTACAAGCACTTGCGCAAGTCTTGTCTTTAGCCTTGTCTTGTGCATTTGTCGTTCTCAATACTATCCACGGGTGATGTGCATGTCAGTTCTACTCGAAATTCCCTGACCAACCGAGAGACGCTCAGGCCGGTCTAGTTCAGTTATTACCAAAGAGGTCAGGCGGTACAAGGCTCAGCGAGGCATTTATATGACGTAATTAACTGATGTAATCGGACGCTTTTGCCGTGTTCGATGCCTAGCTTTACGATGTTAAAGGCAATAGTTGAGAGCTTGCGCATTAACGATGGGATCTCTTACTACCGTAAGAATTGCATTAGTGAATCGGTACTGAATGCAGCTTTAGTAGCCTTCCTCATGACGAGTTAAAGTAATTTTTACCATGGTAAGAGATCCCATCGTTAATGTGTAAGTTCTCAAAAACTACTCAGTCCGAACATTGACTAATTTTACTGTAAATTACTGTATTCATTGCTCCGTGCTGTAATGTTCCGTGTAGGTACATGCTTGGATTGTAATTGCGGGTGGATGAGGGGTTGGGGAAGAGTGTATTAGACCCTGTGTTGTCATGATCCAATGGTGCCTTAGGCGTAGAGACCAGACGTATTCTGATTTATGTATTTCGAGAGTGCTGATGATAATTATAATAATGAAAAGGGGCATTGATACATAGGCTTTCATCCCCGGAGAACTTAAAGCACTTCACAGCCACATGCATACATATTCAGACACTGTCGCACATTCTGAACAAATATATGAACTTACACAAGACACACACACACACACACACACACACACACACACACACACACACACACACACACGCGCGCGCACACGAACACGAACACACACGCATTCACCCGCACCCACGCGCACTCACAATGCAATGTTATATTTTTACCCTGGGAGATTTGGAGCCTCCCTCCCCCGCCTCTCTCCATAGTCCCTATATCACCGATATTTGAGAGCTGGCGCATTCAAAATGGTATCTCTTACCATCGCAGAATTACATAAGTGCATTGGTGGTGAATGAGCCCCTAGTCACGTTTACTATGCAGAGTTAATGTAATTCGTAAAAAGATATGAGATCCCATCGTTAATGCGCAGTCTCTCAACTGCTTTAACACTACTTCCTTTTTTAGAGTCATGAGGCTCATGATTAGAATCTTGGTGAAACCGTTTGATCCACGCAGCATTTTTCTGTTATCTGGTAAATCTGAAGTTTGGATCATCATATCGTTACAGTGTGGGCGGACACGCGATGAGGTGGGGAATGAACTTACACGGAGGATCCTCTTTCTGCTGTCACCCCCTTATATGCCCCCCAACCCCGACAAAACCTTTAACATGTAATTACAATGTTATACGGAAATGAATCCATATTGTTTTTTTATTTGCCACATGATAGGATAATTTGCTGATCGCGCGCATTTCCAAACAGGCCATAAGGGATCGATAACCCTTCATGCACGCAGACCCCCTCCATTCGTCTTGTTCTTTTTTTTTCCCTCCCCCTCATTCTTTCCCCCGCAACAGCTTTCGACCCACTGTTGTACATTCCTTGCCACCCCATAATGTGATCGTTATACGTTGGAGTAACCTTAGAGAGAGAGAGAGAGAGAGAGAGAGAGAGAGAGAGAGAGAGAGAGAGAGAAAGAGAGAGAGAGAGAGACAGAAAGAGAGAGAGACAGAAAGAGAGAGAGAGAGAGAGAGAAGAGGAAGAGGGCGGGTGAGGTGACTTTTCTCGTTCCAAGTCCTCTTGACAACAGACTAGGGTATCAGAGCAACAGAGAGAAGACAAAGCGGAGGAGGACGATGATGGATACATGTGTGTGTGTGTGTGTGTGTGTGTGTGTGTGGGTGCATGTGCGTGCGTGTATGTGTGCGTGCCTGCGTGTGTAAGTGTGGGGGCATGTGTGTGTGTATGTGTGTGTGTATATGTGTGAGTTTGAGATACAAAGAGAACGGAGATAGAAAGGGGGTCCATGTAAAGTACCAGGCAGGACAAAGCAGTGGCCAAAAGTCCCACGGCGCTTTCGGCTACTTCTTTTTAATTTTGCCAGAAGACAGTGGACATAAATTAGTAAATTAGTAAAAAAAAAAGCAAAAAAAAACAAAACATTCGAACCAATAATTGTTTATTTAATTCTGTAGCAGGAGACGGGAAAGTCGAAGTATAGTAGTTTCACCCATTTGTGATACGCCTCTGTCTCTCATCATCGGACCCCTATTCGAAATAATCTCTATGACGTCAATGCGACAGAATGGATGGAAATGACGACATTGAGTGCAGAGGACAGAGGATAATACACATACACACACAAACACTGATAATGAGAAGGGTTGTGCAAATAACACAGAGAACTAAGCAGTTGTGGACTAGAATGAGAGCTGGGGTGGGAGGAAGAGAAAAAGAAAGCGGAATGGGTTGAATGATCTGTATATAGGACAGTGGGGGAGAATAATGATAATTTTAAAAAAAGCAATCAAGTAGGCTTGAGGTGACAGCATTGGGAATTGAACTGTTATGAGTGTGAGCGAGTGTGAGTGATGGATCTGAAAGGAGAGCGCGTGGGCGTGAGAAAAAGAGCGAAAAAAAAGAGTGAAAGAGAGACAGAGAGAGAGAGAAAGGGAAGAGAAAGAAGGAGAGAGGATTGCATAAGAAAGAGAAGAAATGACACCCAGAGCGATGGGCGAACGGAAAGAATAGACAGAGAAAGTGAGAAAGGAAAAAAGAAGTGTCAAATTCTGTGGATTCCAGACGCCGGAATCGTATCATGCAAATACGTCATAGCGCAGCGCGTGAGATTGTTTAGGGTCAGATCTGTGTTGCCACTCTGATCACGTGCTTTTACCTTCGAGCAAGAGTGACTTTTTCTTACATTTTACTACGTACGAAGTTGAAGAAAATGAAGTTGAAAAGATGTCATACAATATTATTCTTTAAAAAAAATATCAGACATTTTATTCGTTCTGTCTTAAACTTCACGATTTTTCCCTAAAAACTCACGAAAAGTGATTTCCCCATTCATAGGAGAATAATATGGCTTTTCGTTAAGCCATTTTACCCTACCGTAGGGGAAATTCCCGATGAGCGGTAACGCTGGGTCAGATTAATATTGGGCGGGCCACAGGGGCAATGAACGCGTGAGGCTCCTCTATGACGGCAAGACACATGAGGCACATAGATTTTCCAGGAGCGTAGGGCCCATGGGTCCTTCAGAGGAGCAGCTCCCTAGAGCTGTTACTATAGAATTTTTTTTTTTTCTGTGAGGATATAATTTTCCCAAATTTTGGGACAACAGTTTGATTCGCAATAATTATATTCCGCCCCCCTCCCCCCCAAAAAACCTTTCCAAACATGTTCAAGGACAGTAAACAGTGCCCACGTGACCCGAGTGTGTGCAACCTGAAAAGTACGAGAGCTTTTCGATTGTTTGGAGTAATCGGCTCGTCTTTGAATTAAGCCTGGTCTCCTAGAACATGCAAGTTCACAAGAAAAGAAAGAAAGAAAGAAAGAAAGAAAGAAAGAAAGAAAGAAAGAAAGAAAGGAAGGAAGGAAGGAAGGAAGGAAGGAAGAGAAACAAGATAAACCGATCATTTTTTTTATCGGCAGTCCTGTAGCTCTTCACGAAAAAAATCAGATCCTCGCGAAAATATAACTTCTATCTGATTCTTTCTTAATCCAGCCCTTTCTGAATGGGCTCAGGTATTCTAGTGACAATGAATAAGGAATTTGCCGATCATGCCTCTTCTTGAGACGCCAGTGATACATATGTCTTGCAAAGTCATAACCAGCATATATCCGCCCCGTTTTCACAGGATTAGGAGAAATGAAGAGAAAAAAAAAAAGAAGCAAATTGACATCTACACTCAGACCGCCATTTTGTCAGAGAAATAAGATAGCAGGTTAAACAAAAAAAAAAAAAAGACCCAAAACTGACGCCATTCTACTGAGAGTTAGCCTATTGTAGTTTGACGTAAGGATAAAAAACACTGGAAGGGTGGGAGACATCTCGCTTACTGAAAAAAAAATGACCAAGAAATGTTAATGTAACCAGGGCAGAAGGAAACTGCAAATGGAGAAGCAAATAGGATGAAAAAGACATGGTCCGAAGCAAAGACGGTGACCAACAGGGAGGAAGCGAGAGAGGGCGGGGACATGGAAAGAGGGTGAGGGGGAGGGGNNNNGGGGGGGTGGGGTTGGAGGTGTTAGAGCTGGAGTAAGGTCTTACCATCACTTTTCAGCACAGTTACAGTTATACAAGAGATGAGGCATGAACCCCGTTCAGTCCGCCGACGACAACGATGACAAGTCATAACAATAGTAATAACAATAACGATAGTTGTAAATGAGCATTCATAACAATTGTTTTTAGCGATTACTTCATTCGTTCACTCATTTAAACCATCATTCACACTCTCGCTCTTACTTCCTAACACTCCTTTTTCTTTCTTCCTCTCTCTCTCTCTCTCTCTCTCTCTCTCTCTCTCTCTCTCTCTCTTTCTCTCTCTCTCTTTCTGTCTTTCTCTCTAGCTTATAATTTTCACACTCAGATAAATATATAGAATTAAGAGATCCTTACAGACGGCTGGTGAGCACTGCTACTGTAATGCAAGGACATGAGTAAATTTGTATTGGTGAGTGCATTTGAAACCCCACGAATGAAACATGAAATGTGAAATCTGCCTTTAGCGGGATTCGAACTCACGACTCTTCACATTAAGAGCAAGGACTTTATCTCTGGGTCACCTTCCCGAGCGAAAGAAAGTAGGTGAACGCCGGGACACTGAATGAGATCATTTTGTTTAGAGAAGCAAAAATCTGAGATTTTATAGGCCTTGATCAAAGAATGTAATGTGTTGAATCTGCTCAGGTAGTGCATACCTGAGGAGGGGGAAACTGGGCCAGGAATTTAATCGCATCAGAGAGCCAGAAAAGAATGGCAGAAAGACTCACAGGAAGAAGAAAGAAAACTAAAGGATGGTCAGATAGAGAAAACGAAAAAGCGGCCAGCAGGAAAAAAGAAGGGGACATAGAAAGTGGAAATGGGTGAAATAAAGGAAGGTAGGAACGAACTATTGGGGAGAAATACAAGTGGCACTATAGAAAGAAAAAAAAAAGAAAAACAAAGAAAGAAAGAAAGAAAGAAAGAAAGAAAGAAAGAAAGAAAGAAGTGAGATGCACAGCGAAATTCCACCACCTGTCCTATCACCTGACACTTTACCCAACCTCTTCTCCCCCCTTCC
>JAWQUT010000017.1:2923651-2936048 GCA_033807755.1 Ellobium chinense | reverse complement strand
GGGGAGATTGCCGTTGACATGTAGTCATAAATGTATATCACTATAGTGACCTCATCTGGGTGCAGTAATAGATAAGGGGTGTGAGAGTGAGCTGTGTGAGGTTGTTTGAGAGTTGTTGTGTGAGGTGTCTGACGCTGCGACCATTCATAAGTTTCAGCAAACAAACCAAAAAAAAAGTGTGAGAGAGAGACTTTTAGTTAACGGTAAGGAAATGTACTAAAGATTTTAACAGGGAAAATCAAAATAAAGAAGAACATTTTCACCCTTTGTAACATTAGGCTGGACATTTGCGAAAGAGAGTGATGTGCGCTAGAGATATAATAGAAGACGCGGATAATCTTGTGGTTGACCCTATGCTAGTATACATATATGTCCAAGAGGCGTTCTGCGTACTCGCAGGAAGAAAATGAGGTATGCATATTGAACAATTGCATCACCGCACATACATGTAGCATGTGACCGAGGAATGGTATACATGGCCGCACTCAAATATTACACATTCTGATCCCGCAGGAGTGCCCTGATCACAATGGCATACATATGGAACCGTTAGGAATAGCGTTGCGTCTGGAATTACTTGTCACCTGAGGGATGTTGAATCATGTACGCATGTGATACAAATGCCATTTTACAAACTCATGAGGAATCTAAAAATGCAAGCGCTTTTCAAGGCTATGAGATATAATGCCAAATATGGTCGCAAAGGATAACTTTAGAGACTGGAGCCCCAATTTGTTCTCTTTCTCTTCTCTGACCCTCTCTCTCTCTCTCTCTCTCTCTCTCTCTCTCTCTCTCTCTCTCTCTTTCTCTCTCTCTCTCTCTTTCTCTCTCTCGCTCTCTCTTTCTCTCTCTCCGTCTTTTTCTCTCTATCTCTCGTTTTCTCTCTCTGGATTCTGCCTCTGCCTCTCTATCATGATATATTATTTTAAATAAATGAACAAAATATCTATATCCTGCGTTAACTCCAGCCAAAATAAGGACGATAAACGATGAAGGACGCAAGGAATGAAGAGAATAGAGAACAATGAAATAAGGATGTCCACAGTGTTACCCGTGTGAGAGAAACAACGAGAAGAAAGATAGAAAAGAAAGAAAGAAAGAACAAAAAAGAAAGAAAGAAAGAAAGAAAGACAGATAGACAGAAAGAAAGACAGACAGAAAGAAAGACAGAAAGAAAGAAAAGAAAAGAAAAGTAAAGAAAAGAACAGAAAAGAAACAGAAAGAATAGAATGTGCCACAATTTCTCAAGACTCTAGAAAGTATATCACAAAGCTAACCAAAACAATTCTCTGAGGACATCTTCCACATTCTCGAGATATCATCCGAATGTATCGCAAGGACATCCAGAATAGGCGAAGAGAAGAAGAAGAAAAAAAAATGACAAGTACTCGTTAAGAAGAAGACGAAGAAGAAAAACATTCCTTACCTGAGCTGCTTCCGCCGTGCGTGCAGTGCCCCAAGATCTGCACAATAATCAGCAACCTGCAAGGGAATCATGTAGACAGTGTAAGCAACCAGAACAAGGAATGGGTGAGCGACTCGCTTGTTCAGCGGCGAGCCGAAATCCTAACCTTGGCTCTGCTCACCAACCTGCGCCCGGATCTTCAATTCTGCTCTGTTTCGTTTCGCTTTCTGTTCCTTGTGCCTTCGACATTTCCTGTTTTACATTTTTTTTTGGTTTACTTAAGTTGCGTAAAACAAAAGGAAGAAACACCAGTATTCTTTCCCACATGTCAACACGTCTTCCTAGCTAATTATCCTCCTGACATTATTGGCAGTTCGAAGAATGTTTGTTTGCCCACCATGAGCCAGAGTTTACTTTCATTCTCATTATACAAAACCGGAAGTTGTTTTTACATATATCCAAAATATGGTTTTGTTACTTTCATTTCACCTTCTGGACTGACTAGATGAGGCTTGTAAACCAAGAAGTTAACGATTATAACCTCGGATTTTTCTGTACATTCTAAATAACAATAATAAGTTAAGAGCTTTTAGGATTTAATGAACTCTCAGCGCTGACGTCGTTTGCCATCACTGCCGCGTCCTAGTTCTCGTTGTGTACTTTATTTTGTACAAGGAACCTGTAAGCAATGGATCTGGTGAATGTGGTCAGTTAAGATGCTTTGTCTATAATTTAATTCATACAGCTATGATTAATGTATCTCGTGATATTATAAAAATAAGACTAAATAAATGAAATTACTGTATATAGAACTCCGGAGTGGTTCATTTCGAAGAATAAAATTCGAGTTTTTTTAATAAACGAGGGGTCGAGGTCGTAAAAAAAGGACGGAGAGACGTCGCTGGGGGACTTCCCGACTTCCCATTAGCTTACTTTTGCGGCAATTGAGGACTTTATGATTACTATCCTGAGAATTACATTAGCGCATCGGCCCTGAATGTATTCTTAGCAGCGTTCAACATGCAGAGTTAATGTTATTCTTACGATGGTAAGAGATCCCATCGTTAATGCGCAAGTTCTCAAAATAACAAGATAGAAAGACGTCATTAACATATTTGTTTTCTTCCCTCCAGTTCTTTGACAAAATGGCAGAGCCTGAGTTTCAGCCTATTGCCTTGTCTGATGTGAGTTGACAGACTATTTTGGGTCTAATTGCGACTATTATCCCTGTTAGACCTGGACTATATGAATGTGACGTACTGTGACAAAGCGTAGGTAAGTCATCAACACCGACAATACATGACCCTTTATCACCGGCGGCATGCTCTTTCATCAGTGACATCACAACTGTGATGCATTTGTAATTTTTATACTTATCTCCCCTTTCATTTCTGAAGGTCTTTGACACCTATTGTTTTTTCTTCTTTTGGCCCTATTAACATTTTGTGTTATTTCAAATATACCACTGTGATTTGGGGAAATTTCTTCCATGGAGGTTAAAGTACTTCTTTTGCCCGATCTTTTAACGGGAAGAAAAAGGGGGTAAACGCCCAAAATTTTTCACAAATGTCTTTTGAAAACGATCACCTCAAATTCTGATTTGGTCCCCAATTTTTTATTTGGCTGGTTTTGACCGCTTGCGAATACATAGGCCTACACATTTTTTTTTTATCTAGAAGGCTCAAATTGTACCTGGAACTTTAAAATTGGATGCTTTAGTTAGATCACAGGTCATTTTACACATTTCTACACCCTAACACTGGCTGGCAGGGCCCCCAAAATGGGGGATTTTATATATTAGCGATTAATTGGGTTGTACACAATGAGTGATTTGCCCTTCTAATAGGTGTCACAAACCTGAATCGTTGAGGTATTTGACACCTATTGTTTTTTCTCCTGTTGGCCCTATTAACATTTTGTGTTATTCTACATATAACACTGTGATTTGGGGAAATTTCTTCCATGGAGGTTAAAGTACTTATTTTGCCCGATCTTTTAACGGGAAGAAAACGGGGGGGTTAACGCCCAAAAATTTTAACAAATGTCTTTCGAAAAAGATCACCTCAAATTCTGATTTGGTCCCCAATTTTTGTCTGACCGCGTGCGAATACATAGGCCTACACATTTTATTTTTTTATCTAGAAGGCTCAAATCAAATTGTACCTGAAACTTTAAAATTGGATGCTTTACTTAGATCACCGGTCATTTTACATATTTCTACACCCTAACACTGTCTGGCAGGGCCCCCAAAAAGGGGGATTTTATATATTAGCGGATTAATTGGGTTATACACAATGAGTGATTTGCCCTTCTAATAGGTGTCACAAACCTTGACTGAAATCCCTGTTCGGCCAAGCTCCCGCTTTTCTTGTCTCCTCAACACCGGTTTGTTAGCCAGAAACTACTGTTTACACTTGTTTCGCGGTTTTTCTGATTTAATTATGGTATAAGCGAATTCCTGCTGGGCGGTGTGGTTCGTGCGCGGGAGTTTTATGGTCAGTGTGAACTGGTCGATACGACTATTTTTCTCTAACAATAGCTCCTGAAGGTCGGCCTACATAAGTCCTGGACTGCACAAAAGACTCTCTGGTAACTCAGATGTACTGAGTTCGAGATTCTTATTCCATCATAAACATAAAGGAGGTCAATACGCAAATTACAAAGAATTTTTGGAATCACTAGCAGTTACTAGCATGTAACATTGCGCAGTCAACAAGCACGGCTGCCATAGATACGACGGAGAGAAACAGTATGCGTCACAAAGAGATGTAAGATGTCACTGTCGGGGACGTCACTTACGTCATTAATAACCTTCGTTCGCAGGCATTGATGACGTCATTTAACTTCGACTGAAAATGACAAGGGCTTTATTAATATATTTAGATGGTCATTTTTCACAATGGATAAATACATTAAAGGTTCAGATCTCAGTGACAAAATCACTATGGTTTCTTAATGATTTCTTAGCGATCTGTCCTTGGTACTGAGTTTGCGGTTTCAGGTATAAGGTGTTAACGTGACAGTATATTGACGTCCAAAAATCCGAAACAATGCCACGACATATATCTGACTGAGCATCGGCCATGGTACACGACACGTATGTTAGTTCGAATTATGTGACTGTTTTAGACTGTCACTCACACTCTATGAATCTCAGAAAAAAAATGGAGAGCTGTGAGAGTAATACAGGTGCAAAGTGCTAACAGACCTTGACGCGATGATATTCGATTTGGCGAACTTAAAAAGACTGTGAAAGTCAAATGATCGCCACACCTGTTGACCTCGATTGGTGTTATTATGTTGATGAAAGTGTCATATGAATTCCCCCTGAGCGATGAAGTTCACACAGTGATTTTGTATAGCAGTCTTTGAGAGACTTTGACAGTCGATGACCCCCCAATAGATAGTCATTCACACTTTGATTAAGTGTGAAATGATATAAAGACTCACACAGCCAAATGGTTGGCATAGGCAAACACATTTGGAACTCTGGCAGAAATCGTAACAGCCGATTACAGATATGAACAGATATTCACAAGGTGACATTTATAGGGGGTCTCTCAGAAACTGCTAAAAAAAAAGTGGCCATGAGTGCATTAAAGTACGAAGATGCCAATAGCACCTGGCATAAAAATATGCAATTTTAAATAGTCGTTATAAAATCAGAAACTAGCCATGAGGAGGGGGGTTGGATTTGGATTTGAATTTCAAAGGCTTAGATAGGTGCAAATACATTTGTAGACTCAGAATAGGTGAGGTTTAGCCACTCAAGTATAAAATTTGTGGTTGTTGCTAGGTGGGTAAGGTTACCCTCTGTATGAGTGAAAAGACCTAAATTGCTAAAATATTAGGTCGCCTGCTTCACTGCCTAAGTTCTCAAAATCTAATTGGTTTAGGGGCCATTTTCTTTGTGTCAAAATTTGGAGGAAGAGCTAAGCAACATGTTTGGAAAGTATGGGACCCCTTGATAAGTTAATGAGAGGTGTAAAACCTTATATAGCTGACAGTGCAAAAAACATTGGCATCTTCATACCTTGAGTCAGTGGGGCACAGAGGCCACAATCTGGTCCGAGGCAGCACTCTAAGGCGATTGCTTAAAACTTTATTTGACCATACCAAAAATCGTTCATCTGGACGCTTGTGCAGCCAAGTAGATATCTGGCCGCAGAGTAATACGGCACGAATCACTTTTGAAGGATTTATTATAGTCTGGTTCAAAGTAACATCAGCGAATTCAGCGATGTCTGCCACTTTGGGCAATGAAAAATATATGAACAGCAACATCTGAAGTGAAATATGTAATCGAACCTTTAAAAATACCGCAGATGAAGCATTTCAGTGATCAATTTTATGTTCAATCTTTCTTTACTGAACTGTCAGCTAGGGGATAATATATGCTACACTGTACTTTTATCAACTGAATGCTTAAATCTTATCCAGGACAAGACGCTCTCACCAACTTGATTAAATATATCACTGACCCCTACACCATTGATCCCTCTTTCCCCTACCCTAAAACTGCATGTCAAGCCAAGAGCCTGTTATAAACTGATAATAAATATTGCTAAAATCTAGTGGTAACTGCCTCTAATACACTTCAAATTCCATCTGCCCAAAGAAGTAGAAGAGGAGGAAATTCAGTGTAATATATTAATATCTAGTATATTACTGTCAGTGATACGAAACGACAAACAAAACCAACGAAGTTTCAATTAGATCAACCGCCCAAACTGATTCTAATTGACATGCTATATATGTTATATTATTTTGCACACACACACACACACACACACACACACACACACACACATTTCAGTACAATCCAGATTAAGGCTGAACACTTTAAACAGAGTAAACAGAATACTTTGATGATAGTTTTTTTTATATATTTTGCCAATTTATGTAATCTTCGACTCATGTATTGCTTGTTCAGTTTTGATAAAAACTGTAAAGAAATTAGATGTTTCTCCAAATATTATGCACACAGCTAAGGAAACTTCAACATTCTGTTACAGAACGAGAGTAGAGTTACCGTTCCTTTTAATGTGGCTGCTCCTAGATTTCTTGAATATACGTACGCTAGTCCAACACCGATTTAAAGTACATGTAATTACGCAAACTACTTCCTTTCGTTTATACCTTATTTTCGGACTAGCCAGTCAATTTCAGTATATGCCTGTGCAATAGTGAATTTTGCTGTGTATTATATTTAGGAGTTTCCATAATGTCATAGTACTTTTTTCGTTTCCAAACTGGTAGTATAAAAGAAAGAACGTCTAATTTCTTTACAGCCTTTGTGAAAACTGGACAAGCATTACGTAAGTGGGACACTGCATGAATCAGCATGATGTATGAAATAACTCTCAAGTGACTAATTCAATCGAAACTTAACGACATCTATTATGTTTTATTTCAAAATGTACCTGTTACAGAGCTATATCATAATATGGAAATATAAAAATGCACCTGTCACGCAAATTTTCACTCACTAATGTGAGCCCTTGATGAAGAAATACTAGGTAACAATGAAAAAAAAAAGGCTTTTTTCCAGTTTTATATACTGAATAAATTTTATGTCATGCAAGTGCAAGCTGGCACACATTAGTAGATGGATGCTGAAAATTTCAAATTTGTACGTCCTCTGCTACTGTTACAGTTCATTAAAACACGTTTAGCAATATCACACAAGAATGCATTTGACAACTTAGCGCGTGTATGTCAATATTATTGATATCAATATTTTATATGCTGTGAAAAACGTATAACACATAGGTCGATCAAACTTGCACAAAATATAGATTATATCGTCTATTTATACGTGTAATAGTCTGTCCTAATTCCTTCTTAACCCTTAAAGTTCCTGAACTTTCAATAAAGTGAAATCAGTATTCTTGATTACCTGGTATGACAGTCTGCCTGCTGGTCACAGCGGGTCCACTCTTGGGTTGAATGTTTTCGATACGGACCTCCACGAAGACGTGAATAATATCACCGGTATGCTGGTAATAGGTGCAAGCCCACTAATCTTCACAACATGTTTTATTATCGATATTAAAATTTGCAAAGTTCCAACCTCTGTTGTCACAAATATTTTCCGTTACAGTAGCGTGCGGAGATTCTGAGGAATACAATACATATGTTATAAAAGTTGCCTACTTACGACTTCATTTCAACCGCGTTATTGAAAGGCACCAAACCCAGGTTTTTGTCGGTATTAGCACATTTCAAGAATGTGGCATAGTTTCATCCTGAGTAAATAACGCCATTAATACAAAATACACAGACAATTATATCAACGTGCAGAAAGCCATTAGGATATCATTACCAACTATTGCTGATTTGCGTCTTGGCGAGATTTGCAATTCATTGTCTCCCCTCGGTGATATGTATATACATCAATTATGAAATCGGTTTAAGCAGTTCATTTACAAATTTATATTCTACGGTGACAAAGCAAAACTGAGCAATAAAAAAAAGGATACAGTATTGACTACGATTTTCCTGTATTTTTCTTAAATTCCCTAACACATTATTAAAGCAAAAGCGTTCTTCAGTAGAGAGAAGCATAAAAATGGATGTTGGATGTTTAGATGCGTCGTAAACACTAGAGAGTTCAGATAAGAAAGCATCATAGAGAAGGCAAGCAATAAGAGGGATCAGAATGAAATCTAAAATCCAGCTGGTCTGGGAAAACCGGAAGCTGGAAGCTGCTGACCTAATTGGTAGTCATTTATGTAGGGTTTTTAATGTGCATTACGGAGTCCAGACCTGCGGCACCCATGACCCACTGTTAGGTGGACAAAGCCCCACTTATGGGCAAGGGCTCTGCGTCTGAGTGAAAACCCCCAGAAGGGGCAAGGTTTAGGGAACATGTCCAGGTGGAGAGGACAAGGTGAAATCTGGCTGTTAGACCCACGTTATTCTATCCATCTATTGACTTCATTTGCTGGAGCGACGGTGGTGGATAGGGATCATGGAATCTGGCCTCCATGTGGTCATTTAATATATTTTCTTTGCCTGGAATTCACTGAGGCCAGCTCACGAGTCGGACGCACACTGCTGCAGAGTGTGGACAACTTCAGCTACCGCGGTTACTGATACCCATCTGCAGCATTGACAAAATACGAAGTGCAACAGACTCTAAATGATAGACGCATCTTTTCACAGATGGCGGGCTGTTATCGAAAACGAAAGCAGCATCATAATCAGGGCCAAATTTGAGTCAACAAACTCTTGTTCTGAACTCTAGGCTGTAATGATAGAAGAAATGAGAGCCTATCCATATAAAGTATCTCTGCTAAATTATGAAAGTTTATGGATTCCCGGGGTACCGGCTCCTTGACGTGTTGAGAACAGCAGCAAGGGTGCCCTCTTGATACAAAACTAATACTGGGTCAGGAGTGGAGTCAGAATAGAATCAAATAGACAACACTCGCCTATTAACGATCGTCCTTTTTCTCTATAAAACCCTATGCTTCGATTGTGCCCTGCAGTGACAACCTAAAAATTACTTTGAAGGCATGCATTTTCCCAGTCTCTGGCTAAGAATCTCACAAAGCAGATGGCGGTGCCTGGCTTCTGGCCTTCTGATATCGTGATAGTGTGCTAAATAGAAATAGCAGTTGAGGATCATCTCGACCGAACGCGTATAAGATTCACAAGAAAGAGGAAAAAAAACAAACAGAATGGGGTCCTACAAGTGCAAACCCCTGTGAGCATCGGACTCCGGCTGCAATCGTAACTACGGAATCGATAACGTCTCAGTCGCTCGTGGTCCGTTTCCACAAAGATAATGATTGCCAGATCACGTGCTCAAGATTTCTGCCTAAACATTACTACACAGAACTGGCGGCGTATAACATGACGATGCGTAACAAAAACGCACCCCTGACATCATGAGAAAAGTGCATTGACCTCTGCCGATTTTTCAGCATCTGTTGCATACTTGTACGCCAAAGACATCATACAAAATAATGAATGGACGTACCTAAGCAGAAATACTACTCCAAACTCAAAGCAGTGCGCCCGTGGTTCTTGACAGGAAATGGAATTTGGCCACGTATGAAAAATGTTTCACTACAGTGTACTGACAAATGAAAATAGGCAGTGATAAATCAGCCTAGCAAAAAAATATATAACAAATGGTGTCATTCATGTCCTCAGCGATCAGTGCAACATGTGGCATGAGATGTTTGTGTACTATGATACACACCAAATGGTGACTTAAAAATGCCACAGATAGTTTGAATAACTGCTAGAGCAGAGTATCCACTTAACGGCGAACATGGTCTCTCTTGCTCAATACATATATAAAAAAAACGTTAATGATCCTCGCAGCGAAATACAGAAATTTACAGCGCGTGAAATTTATCACTGGATTCGAACTTCATACTTCTGACTATAATTTTGACCACCTGAATGTGAAAGAGATTGTTTTGATGGAAGATCAGGTTAAGTTGGGAAGAAAGAGTGAAAGATGGAGAGAAAGAGAGACGCAGAGAAGGAGAGAGAGCGAGAGAGAGAGAGAAAGACATAAAAGGCCTGGGTTTAGAAACACAGATAGAAAGCGTGAAAGCTGTGGTGGCTGAATGTTTCTTAAGTGATATGTTAATATTTGGGTCGATGTTAGTGCATTGACAGTAAGGAATCAAATTTATCTTACTGACATTTTTAAAGTCAGCAACTGTAGGAAACAGCTTATAACATTCGGCGGAATTTATTTTTACATTCAAATTTTGTTGTAAAAAATCCTAACTTTTAAAAAGGAATAAAGCTGTATTATATTTTGTAACAAAAATTAACCAAGCCACTAAATACTGTGGCTGGTAAGCAACCGATATACGCACATTTCATTACCGCACAAGCCTTCAAACATCGTTAACCATCTTCTGAAACAGGCGACAAATGCAAAGTATTTGAGTCATAATATCTGGTCTCTCTTAAATTTTTGTTCGTATATAAAAAAAGCAAGAAACAAATTTCAAATCCCTGTAATTTAACGAATGCGTGCTTTTGGCACTAGCACTGGCGCGATTTTTGACACTGAAGCGAAAAACACGTTGACAAAAAAAGCTCTTCAAAGCCACGTTAAGTGAGTTATCTCCTCCTGTAAGAGTCACAAGTGGGTTGCAAAGGGCGCCAAGACGTAAGTATATACATATAGGCTATATAATAACAAATATCTCTTTTGTAATTTAAATGTTCAGCTCACGAATCAAGAAATTTCGTTATGCTCACCGTAGTAACAAAAATGGAATAAGTATTTTTTTATTTTCTTATTTGTCTCTACTGAAGAATTCATCCGTCTGTGTTAGCCCGTTTAACAGCGTACGGACGATATATACGCATCCCCGCCCACCGGTATTGGTTAATCACAGTGCATTAGCGAGGCGCAAGTGCAGGGCGATCTCCAGCTAGTGAGTGGCCGTATGGCACCGCAGAACTCACTCTCTTTACTTCTACCCAGTTGTATGCATTAGCACATGAGGGAGGGGGTGAAAGGGTGGTAGCGGCCATGGGACGGTGAGCAATCGCACTTTTCCCAAGACACACGCGGTGACTTCACTAGAGACTGAGGGAGTGGGGCAATGGACGGGATAACTGGGTCAAAGTATTATGGAAAAACGACATAAACTCTTTTACTTTTTTTTTAACCCACTTTCACACAAGAGCCTGAACAGACAGACAGACAGACAGACAGACAGACAGACAAACAGACAGACAGACAGATATGTCGGGCAGCTAGGCAGGCAGCCAGGCAGACTAGTGGATTGGCAGGCGGGGAGATAAATCAAGCCATCAAACTGTCTAGCAAACAGCCCTTTCACTTGTGTAGACAGACAGACAGGTAGACCAGACACACAGACAGACAGACACACAGTCAGACGGGCAGACAGGCATGCAGATAATCATAGATAGATAGATAGATAGATAGATAGATAGATAGATAGATAGATAGATAGATAGATAGATAGATAGATAGATAGATAGATAGATAGATAGATAGATAGATAGATATAAGCGAACTGTGATAATCATTTTGGACCTGGGTGTATTTTCTTTAGACCTTCTTTCAGAAGAGAGCGGAAGGAAATAAAAGCTGAAAAGATTCCGCTTGGTGACAACTCTTCGACGCAATGCATGTTTCATCCATCGCTAATATATTAACGTTTTTTGTTATACAAAATTCTGCGGACAAATTCAGTCATATTATTATCAGACTCAGGTCCAACTTCGTGATAATGCTGGGAAGGTCTGATAATGAGTACTTTTTGGGGTACCGGTGAATACACATTATGAAATATCAAATAGTTTGACGTTTTTCTCGCAGCTTAATACATGTATTTGAAGGATTTATGACATGTTATGACTTGGTAATGATGAATTTGTGGCCAGATAATCGCATAATAATATGCATTCTTCAACTGTTTTCCAATGAAATAACGGTATAGGTTCTACCTTAACTTATCACATGTTTGCTAAGATTTTGCACCAAATGGCAAGATCTGACATATTCTCGTTAATTCTTATGATTGCAATGAGTTGTTTGGATTTTGCATACTTTTTTTTACTACAATAAACAACACACGACACATTTGGCAGTCATAATTGATAAGAAGTAAAATATTCGATATCGATATTGATATCCATAAAAAAATACTCACTCGATGCTTAAAATGTAAACCATGAAGTAATATGGAACTGTAGAGTTCATATCCTACGTTAGAAAGACACATGTGCTCAAAGCATCAGTTCAGTGCAAATAAAATCATATTATACAGATAGGTGCGTCTTGCCTGACATCAGGATCCCACCAAAGTTCACCAAACCCTTTCTGATTCAGACACCCTTCTTTCCATCTCATAATGATGGGGCAGTGAGACAAATAAAAGCATTATTGTAACTGTCAGCAATAATATATTACTTTTACTAGTTGTTTTTTTTTTCAGTATTGGCAGCTCTTTGGCAAGGCTCACAGTAATTTAATCAAGG
>JAWQUT010000017.1:2868601-2917791 GCA_033807755.1 Ellobium chinense | reverse complement strand
GGGGGGGGGGGGGGGGGGGGGGGATGAATGCAAAGAAGGGACTGCATCCTGGTTATCATTATTTGATTTGTAGAGGGGGAAGAGCACTTGTGATATCTCATTACTTTTTTGGTTGTAAACCCACATTGTCGATTGACGGCCAGAGCTGATAGAGAGAGAGAGAGAGAGAGAAGGACGAACGGCATGAGATAACTTACTGTATTCATAAACTAAAAAAAAAAATGTATATTAAGATCGGCTTGTTTCACCTCTCTACATCCACAGGGAAAGCAACAGGACTTCTAAAATTATTGAGTAGCCTAAGGTTTGTATTTATTTCTATATCTTCTAATATGTTGTTATTGCAGTCGTAATAATTCTAATGTGGTGGTTTTCGTCCGTCTCATCGAATTGTCATACAACAAACATATAATATACACTTAGAAAGAGTCATCATTCACCACCTAACCGGTATTTTTTAAATGATCATAGATAAAAATACTCGCCAGTGACAAATTGGCATCAACAGGTTTCTTGATCGATACATCTATGTTGACTAACGTCAGCAATATATATGGTACCATTATAGCTAATAATAAGTATTGGTGGCAGTTTCAAACAAAATAATAAAATACAATGGTAATATTTTAATTTACTTGTGCAATGGCGACAAATTTATTGATGGGTACCTTTCACACAAATCGATTGAAAATACCACTGATACGAAAATACGATCACAACAATCGATCCTAGTACTTATCGTTTGGACTAGTATCGATTCCTTGACAGTTGATACGTATAGAGGAAATAAATGGTATTAGAAAAAAAACGCTCAATATTCAATATGAAAGAATGGTGCTAACCAGATTCCTCATCAGGGACGTCTCTGTTTACTAAAAACAACAAAGAAACATTAATAGTACCCTCCTTACAGGCTTGAAGAGTGAACTGGCAACTGAACTACAAGGTCCAAAAGACTAAGAAGTGTGTCGGAAGATAAGCTGTTTAACTCAGATTTGTGATGGTAGTTCAAGGTTGCAGACTGCTGAAACCTTATATTTTTGGTGGTCTGCCCTTTTATCCTCTTAACTATCAACAAGAACGAAATCTTCTTTGTAGTTACAAAGTGAATAAACAAACAATTTCTAATTTTATTATTTTTATCATGTTTTTGGGTGTGTATAAATTATGAATGAATTGTTCCCTTTCGTGAGCTTACTTCATTTAAGCTACGAGCTTCAGCATCTACCCGTTCATACATTTCGTTATACATTAATATGTGTCGCCCATTGTCTTACCGATATATTTTCGATTGCAAATAAATGCGGCAAGTCAGATTCGTACGTGCGAAAGTGGTTAACGATATAAGATTATTATTTCTGACATAGCTTACTGTAACTTTTTCTGGACTATTAAAAATAATCCAATAAATATCCGTTAATATAACACATCCCAATAAATATACAATAATCTCATTTCAATGCAGCTATTTACTCATGAGGCCTGCCAGTTTTCTCTGTTCCTACATGTGTACAGCATGCCACATCAAAGAATCTGACACTATAACTAGTTGTTCTTTCTGCAGCCATCAACATTAGTTTAAAAAACATAGATACTTTCGTTATATCGGGACCTCATCATTACCAGTACTACTTCTACCATCACGATTACCAGTACTACTTCCACCACCACGATTAATAGTACTACTTCTACCATCACGATTACCTGTACTACTTTTCTCATTACGATTACCAGTACTACTTCTACCATCACGATTACCAGTACTACTTATCTCATCACGATTACCAGTTCTACTTCTACCACCACGATTACCAGTACTACCACTACCACTATCACTTTCATTATTAATTCCTGCATTGCCACTCACACCACCATTGCCAATATCAATATCACCAACATTTTAATACAACCATTACCACTTCCAGTACTGATATCATTTCTACCACGATCTTTACTAATATCACCATTATCATCAATATTATCAACACCATCACCTCTGCTGTCACCACCACTACCATTATCGTCACTACCATTATCATTACTACTTACAGTGCCACCACTACCACAACAGTTGTCAATAGCAACTCCACGGCCACCTTTACCAGTATCAACTCTACCACCACCTTTACCAGTACCACCACTACCACTATCATCATCATTATCAGTGCTACCACTATCATCATTATTACCAGTAGCACCACTACTACTATCATCACCATTACCAGTACTTCTATTACTAGCATTACCAAGACAACTAGCACCATCATTATCGGTACCAACACTTTCACTGCATTACAAAATACCGATATCATTATTTTCAGCACTACTCCCAAGACCATTACCGTACTCCCACCAACATTAGAATTCCATAACTTCCCCCATCATTATCAATACCATCCCCATCATCACGAATACCATTCCCATCATTACCAATGCCATCCCCATCATTACCAATTCTAATACCACCATGACCACTACGCAAACCACTATCACCACCATTACCAATTCAACCACCACTACTACTACCACCACCATCATCAGTGTCACCATATCACCACCATTACATGTACGACCATTAACAGCATTATGGACACCAATACCACCGCTATTACTAATATCACCAATATAACCACCATGCTCAACGCACCAGCTCTACCACACTATCACCAATACCACCATTATTCAGTATCATCATACTACATGTATTATCATATGCACTATATGCATGAAGACACCTTACCACAGACAGAGGGCTGGTATTGAAAAAAAAAAAACTGTGTTGAGACAAATTGGGTTTAGAAGCCCATGCAAACTTTGGAAACATTTCAGTCAGTGGGCAGTATTATAATTATGTAGGTCTTCAACTAGAAAGGCGTGGGCCCGCTAATCATTTTGCAAGACGTCTTAGATCTACGTCATGTGTCAGAATAGTCTAACTCCATCATAATGATGATGAGAGAGATAGAGATACTCTCTCGAGTGGCCTAGTCAAGAGACAGAAATCATGACGTTCGTGTAAAAATACCGGTCGCTAATTTTAGAAAGGAAATAGACAGTGCACAGCCAGTGTCATTTCGAGATACTTAAATGTAGAATTATTTCAACAAAGTACTCATGAACAAAGTTCAATCTTTTATTCAGAGTAATATGGCTGAAGTCCCAGACAAAAGTCTTTTGATCAAAACTTAAACAATTTTGGCGAGACCTAATCGAAATCAACTGTAAAGAGTCTTTTCTTATTACATCTAGTACATTTACAGAATGTCAGCGGCCAAATAAAAGTCCAGTATGTTTATCTACAATCAGCCTAACGGCCGTTTTCGCTTAATCCAGCATCTTTCTCAGAGTATTTATTAAAAACTAAAAACAACCAGTACTGATTAATGGATCTCTCAACATAATCGCAGCTTTTTGTGCGTTTTCTTGAGTAATAGATAGTATTCTTAAAACTTTGTTTTTTATTTTCTTACCGTATTTTAGAGCATACTTGATACTAAGTTTTGAAACTGTGTGGGTTAAATGCTTCTAAGCTGCCCCTAGAGCCCAAGCATATGGGGTCATCCAACCCATGATACTCTTTAATTTTGTGTTCCGAATTTCAAGCCTAATCAAAGTCAACCAAAATAGTTTAAACTAAGCTGCTCCCTTCCTTCTTAAGTGGTCCAGTCAGAGAGGAGTTTTTCTCCGCCTTTGCATACTCCAGCTAATAAAGCTAAGTGCATGCCTATGAAAACTTTGTTTCAGCCAAAATTAGTAAAATGGCCACAGCTTTCCGTCATACTAGAATGTGCCCCCAAAAATTCTCCATTTTTGAACATGTGAAAAACTGGTGAGAAGAAAACAAATTTAAGCTCATAATTTTTTGCAGGACCTTACATCAAATATCGCCAGACCTCAGACCAAACCTGATCTTTCAGTACTTTCACGAGTAAGTGCAATTTAAGTTTCACAGCCTTGCACAGTTTTCGTGTAGGCAGAATGTTCGTCTTTGTGGAGGAATATATGTACGCTCAAGTTATCTAAGTAATTTAAATTCCTGCTGTCAGAGTGCAGTAAACTGTAACATGGTGCAAGTAGCTTTTTCTTCCTTTTTGATAAGCTGATAGCTTATCCTGGAAGCTGCGACCACATAAATATTTGTACTACAACAGCTTCCTGTCCTCCCACCCCTCCTCCCTCTCCTCGTCTTCCTTGCCTCTACGGCATTCACTCTGCTCTTTAGTGAACTCAACAAGTCTATCACGTTAGGGAGGGCACAGGTTCTACATTCAACCTCCGCTCTTTAACACCAGGAGTCAGTCAGTCAGTCAGTCAGTCAGTCAATCAATCAATCATTCAGTCAGACAGTCAGACAGTCAGTCAGACAGTGAGTGAGTGAGTCAGTCAGTCAGTCAGTCTCACTCACTCACTCACTCACTCACTCACTCACTCACTCGCTCGCTCACTCACTCACTCAGTCAGTTAGTCAGTCAGTCAGTCAGTCAGTCAGTCAGTCAGTCAGTCAGTCAGTCAGTTAGTCAGTCACTCAGTCAGTCAGTTAGTCAGTGTTTTTAATTTACACTACACTGTCCCACACTTCACCTCACATGAAGAACACAATGCGAGCAAACGGTAGATGCATAGCGATTGATAATCTTTCCCTTCAACAATATAACATATAATTAATAACAAAAAAAGATGGTTTACTGTTTCTGATTGAATATTGGCCATTACTGGCCATTTTAAAAATGACAGTTATTTGTCTGTGATTTTTCTGACAACATAAAAATTAAGAAATCCAAGGTATCCACCGTTCACGTCCAGCCGAGACGAAAACCCCAACTTATTTATGAAACGGACCTCGTAACAAGTAGCTATTCTGGTCATTACAACAAAGGCAGTGTGGCTGTGTCATCGCTGTTTATGTTAACGATGTGATCAAGGTAAGAGGATGGCTTAACCGAAGCTTAGCTCAAGCATTACGAAACATAAAAGTCCAGTCGTTAATCAGACCACTCTGTAACAGAACAGAACGGAACTTTGCACAGATCTGCTTAAAATTACTCAGTCGAGATATAACACTTCACACGAAAGTATTGTGTTTAAGAGTAAAAAATAGCCATCTGTAACCATTTTGGCACTGAGCGCCCTATAACCTGGACCAATCCGCTTGTTTATGTGAAGAGACCTTCAGTCGGTAAAACTATTCTGTGGGAAATGTAATAACAAGAGGAGTATTGATTCGTCTTGATATGGTTTATTGCCCTAGTGATTGACAGTATGTCATCATCCTAGGCTAAGAGAAAAATGTGCATAATAATCCATACTTTATCCGAAATGTCTGGCGTTCTGATCTGATTTCGAAAGCGACGGGTTACTTTCTCAGCTTATATGGGGGTGGCTCCAAAAAAAAAAAGTTGCTTGACTCTAATCCTAATATCCTCATGCGCATATAATATGTGTTTGATCAAGGCTTAGTTTGTCAGATGTGAAATCCGCCAGTGTGACGTTTGTGATAAGTGACAGATGGATGTGTGTGTGCTTATCTGCGCGCGCGCGCGAGAGAGAGAGAGAGAGAGAGAGAGAGAGAAAGAGAGAGAGAGAAAGAGAGAGAGAGAGAGAGGAAGATGAAGAGAAGGGTGACTGTTGATTAATTTGCAGGTCTGTCAATGTAGTAAGCGCTCTGAGCCTGCCATTGGAATGAGCGCTTTATAAATTATTATTATTAATTTTTAGGAGTGAAAAAGACACGTCATGGAATGAAACTTATAGCGCATGAAAAGACTATGAACTGTCACAGATTGTATTGTCCTAGATGCTTTACATAATTTGTCACAAACATTTGTCAAATAAAGTTTGCTCGACTCAATGCCCAATGCCTTTTATAAGCGGTAAGGACTGATGACACAGGACTGAAACTAATATAAAAGCACATTTAAAGACTATATTATATTATGATATTGCAGATTGTGTCTTCCCTGATGCTTTACATTGGTGACAAACATTTGTCAAAAGTGACGTGCCAGAAGAAATGTTTCATACGCCTACTGGGCGCTATTGTTCGGCATATGTTTTTATCACTAAGGCTCTGACACAAGCAGTTGCACTAAGATACGTGATATTTGCAGGATCAACAGGCAATATCAAGCTACTGACGTGTATTAACTTTAAAGGTGAAAATCTGAATTATGGAAGTTATCGAACTTTGAAAATAAGTAAACGTTGGTGGTGNGGATGGGGCGAGAAATTTAGCATCCAAGCTACATTTTAAAAAAATGTATTTCACATGATTTAAATAGAAGTATACGATCTTTATGTCAGCAAGGACAATACACCTTATCAAAGTGTCATATGCGCCTTCATCACATCTTCCCACCTCTTCCCTTCCCTATCTTTTGGCAAATCCCTATCAACCCTAGTCGAGCTGCCGTTTGACCCAAAATGGCGACTTGCTTTTGTTGTTTTGAACCATCCTGAAAAATGTCAGGGATGTTTGAAATATTCTCTGCCTAACTATCAAGGGGTTAATGCAAGAATGCCATATCTGCAAAAATTCTGCTTTTTAGTTGTCATAAGTGATTTGTCAAATAAACTAGAATATCTGCAACACTGAGGCGATTCAAGTGCTTAAATTAGGGTGTACAGATCACAAAAACCATAGTATATGACCATAAAAAGGAATATCTGATTTCACAGCTTTCATCAAAAATTTTAACTCGTTTATCTCAAAACAGCATTCTTGCAGATATGACATTATTGCTCTAACCCCTCGCTAGGAAAGTCTTGTTGAGTGAACTTTATTACCGCGTTTCAAGATTGTCTGCCTTGACACTCACACATATCTTCCATTGAGACTTTCGCACTTCGATGCCACTGGCGAAACATTTTTTCTCCGTTAACCTCAGAAAAACCATCGACATATGAGATCATCAACATTTATTTAATGTCATTCGGCTATTTCTTTGTCATATCTGAGCAAAGCTGGAAATTGAATGGTGCTTGAGTGGCGTATGACCTGATCCATAGCCACTATCGTACATGGCAGTCATGACAGCAATCGATTTGTATGCTGGTGCATAGTTTTGGTTAATGAACACCTCCTTTGGGAACATGCACTCGGGGATATTTAACCTCTAAATTCTACAGCTTTACTTTTATTTCAGCAGGTTGATATACCATTCATCAATATTTGCATGGCCTTGCTCGAGAATAATTGATCGGTATGAAACCTTTGACCACCGTAAAAACTTATACCATGAGTTATTGGAACACGCTTAGGTGTTGGTGAGAGCGGATGATTTCATTGCATAGGCTGTACTTTTATTCAGGGTTGAACGCAATGAACCAGGCTCTTACAAGATGACAAATCTTATTTTTTTAAAATATTGTTATAATGATAATAATAATGCGGCTTATCTGATATCCAGGTTAATGCCTGCTTGCGTGACTGCACATAATCTTTACTCCCTAGATCATTTCGGGCTTTCTAAACTTCCTAGGGAACATACAGTGCCGATGCCATTTATAGGGGCTGATTACTAGCATCGAGACAAAATCAGTTGAATCTGTTCAAAATGCTACAAGTTGTCATGGGACATGAAGAATGTGGTGTTCATAGCTGATCTGCTACCAGAGGAGCCTAGGCACACATCTTGCTAAAATTAATCTTATATCATGTTCAACCTGCTCATGAGACATTAATATTTGCCTTAAAATCTAGATGTCCTATTAAATCAGCAAATCGTTCAAAGTATAGTGCTATATCAAGACTGAAACCCCCATCATGCAGTTTCAATTAAATCTAGATTGTTTATACATTTTCTTAATTACTGGCGAAGTGCTCACGTCATTCAGTAGCATCCCTTCCTAAGCAATTGTGTGCATTTTCTGGGGACGAGAAAGAAACATAAAATCAGAAATATCTGTTTTGACGCTTTTATTTGCTTTGCTAATTTTGACATTTTTTTTTTTCAGCTATAGATATACTGTTTGTACGCACATTCCGTTCTGAAAAAGAAACCGCCTACTTGGCTGTCGCAGTCGGAACTGTGACTGTACACGAACTTTTTAGTAAGCTGCGGAGGGAGAGTGAGAATCTAGGATAGCAGTAAAACCTCGTCTTCGAAAACAGTTTACTATAAGATAATATAATATCGTCAAGCTGATTTCACATTTGTCTGTATCAGTTTTTGATAATTCCAGTTGTTTGTATTACTATGATCGTCCGTGTATCTTCTATTTACTTTTAAAACGAATGTAGAGTTTTGATTCGTTATAATATTCTAATTTTATGAGCTAAACCACATCTGCTTCACTGTTTTGCTTCGAGTAACAGGGTGAGAGCGCTAAGTTTCTCAAAACCTCAGAAAAAATTACTTAGGCGAATGTGGAATGAGCTTGACGATAATGCAAGTTATGTGAGATGCAAAGCGTTCATGTGTGCCACAACAGCATGCAATAGATTTTTAGGAGAGGAAAGGGTTCATGGGAAAGTTTAGTCAAGGACATTTTTTTGGCAGCGACAGATGAAGACGAGCGCCACAGATAACAACGCACACTCAAGATGTTATTGAATAAAATGTCACTGGTGGGTCGTATAATATTATATCAAAGTTAGTGTGATTCTCTAATATCCCTACGACAATACATTTCAATGCGAGAGTTAGCACTTAACTGACCATTTGTTTTCAATGATTAAATGCAGGGTCGACAACAAACCGTACTTTCAATTTACTCAGCACGTCCTTGAAAATAAGCGTCTTTTTTTAACCCCTGAACCTTCGTTACAAGCGGTGAAAGGCAAGGTTAAGGAATGGAGATTATCGTGTCTTATCTCTCTCCACTTGACATATAGCACTTCACAAGCATGGCATTATATTAACACCGGATAAGAGAGCCGTATCTCAGCAATAGTACGTTGAAAACATAGAAGATATTTTTTAAGAGAGCAGGCATGCTCTTAAACATGCGAAATGCACGATATGTAGTCTATTTTAAGAAATCACCTCCGCATTCCACTAACAATAACAATATAAAAAAGCAATAATAACTCTTAAATTTAAAAAAAGCCATTGAACAAAAAATGCAGAACGAATGGGAAGGAAAATATGGGTAAATTAAATCCCAGAAACAGTACATGATGGAATGAAGAAGAAAAAAGAAGACAGAACAGAGATTAAAAGAAAAACAGTCCCTTGACCAGGCATCGAACCTAGACCTCTCTAATGTCATTCGGGCGCTATACTGACTGAGCTATCACGCAGACTGTAGAACGTGGCCACAATTTCGAATCACCCCGCCTGAATTCTCAATTTCCGAGACACATTATGAACAATAGAATGAAACTGAGTGATTTCCATTCAACATTGTGTTTAACTTACGTGAGCCTAAGCGCAACAATAATAATAACTGTATTGCCGTCATCATTAAAGACTTAATCACAACAGCAAAATACCGTAGAACTATGCGATTAGGAGAGCATAGGTACGTTTTTGGTCGCTGCGCACTAGTCGCGACGGAGAAATGCGCGCACCTTCCAGTAGAATATTTTGTACAAACCGAAATAAATTGGAATTCGGCATATTACTGACGGCCACTATCTCCGATTTAATTTTTCTAGTAGAACTTTCAATCAATGGTGGTATGTATGCTAATTAATGAAGAAAAAAATAGATATACAGTGTGTATATATATATATGGAACTTGTGCACATCAGAGTTTTCCGTTAAAAATCATCAATTCTCTTGATGCCTAAATTCCGTTTTCCAACTTCCAGCTGCCTTAACGCCAAGAAGCGTGCGACGATAGTGGTCATCGGGTCCATAAACCGTGCCAAGGAGACCGATCGTATCAGTGCTTCCGAGAAAAAGAAGGCTGCCAGTACAAGGGAACCAAACAGAAAAAAAAAAAATCACCAGAGGATGCTTGGCATACAGATGCTGTATATCAGAGAGATGCTGACCATGCAATCCCAACAGACCCTGGAAACATGCCGGGATTACACTGATCCTATACTTAGTTAAATTTCTGAAAGAAAAAACACACAAAAACTTGCAATTGACATTACAATTTTTGGCATGTATTCTTATATTTTCCTTTGAGATGAGATTTGGTATTTGATATATCTGTGGATCTTCCAAAAGCAGCACAACTCGCTGATCTTTGGGATCACTGATTTGTTTACCACAGAATCCAGAAATCACAGTAGCACAGCAGCAATGCCGAACGCGGAAAATTATTGGCGTATCAACACTTTGCGGGGACGTTTTTGGATGGCTGGTGTAATGGGAATTTACGCACATACGGTTACGATGATAGCTTTTGTGAGACGAAGCTTGAGTCTTCATCTGATCGCTGAAGGGCTGTTACCTTAATTACACCTCCATAATTACCCAGTATGAAATTTAAAGCAATCAGTATTCGGACTCAAAACTTCACACCCAAAACAAGCAATCCATGAGTAGTCGTACTGTCAACCCATGATGACACTCTACAAAAGTGCTAAAGTATATGTCCAATGACTCTTTGAAGTGCGATAATCCAGTCTTTAATTTCATTCCAGACAAACCTCCAGTAAAATTTCATGTTGATGTTTCTCTCATCACAATATTTCCAAAATTGGCATTTCCACATGGCCCGTTATCCCTTCGGCCAATCAGCGTGTGCAGATCCAGGGGTGTGTAAGCGCCTCGAATTTGTTTCGGTTCGAACCCTGCTCCTAACCATTAGCACAGGCACTCAGTAGAGACTTACAATACAGCCCTTAAAGTGTACATAAACCTTAACGTGAAGTATATGTATGCTTCCTGGCACCGATCTGGTGTTTATCTGACTGTCTGACTGCCTTAGTAGGCAATAGTCCGGGACACTTCCGCCTAGAGCTTGGTTTAGGGTTAGAGGCAGGAATAGAAAAGAGAAAGTATACGTGAAAGAGTTCCTAGACAATGATAATGTGTAGGCAGTGTCTCAGATTTGCTTTTTTTTCCCCCGTTCTTTACCCTACTTCTAAACCTGCCTCAAAGCCTAAACCAAGCTCGAGATGGGAGTATCCTGGAACATTGCCCACGGATTTTTCCACAGGTCCGGGTTCGTCAAGAGTACAGTGCAAAAAATAGCAACCCTTTACTCAGAACCTATAAGAAGCTTAACGAGCATTTCACCCTCATTCCAAAGTTGGCACAATGTACAGTGAGACACATCGCATCTCATAACATAAATGTAGATACCGGTTGAGATTGTTAACTCTATCCATGATAGCAAGAAAAGGCTCTGATAGTAACAAAGGCTGAAGAGGCAACAAAAGGAGTGGACGATGATACCGCTATCATAGGCCGTGATAAATAATGAGATAAGCGGTTCATATTTTACGAGGCAATGTATTAAAAGTTAAGTATTTCTGTTATGGAGGTCTCCATGACAATCCGCATGATACACCACAAGGAGGTCGTGGCAAAAGAAACCGGATACAAAGCATGCTTTTTACAGAAGGTGAACTTTAATTATGAAATAATGTAGGACAAATGCTGTCCTATGAAGTGGAAATTTGCATACTGAATATCACAACTATCTGAAGTAATCAAATTAAGCTTTAATAAAATCAGTCTGATGACTGGTGTATATTGTCAAAAAGCCCTTTATGGAGACTAGGCTATTCTGAAAACCTCCAATAGGTGATAAGGCGGAACGGGGAGTGATGACTGAGTGTCATACTTGAAACAAGATAACTATTTGATGAAAGATGAAGTACTTCATTTCAAGCTTGTTCACACTATCTATGATAATTACTGCTTAATTTCCATGTGCGAGTGGGCATGCTGTTGAATGGAGTTGCCACTGATAGCCTTTCTCAATGAAATATTAACTTGACATTGTATTCGTATATAGTCCTTTGGGAGTGACCGGGTGAATGTCGCTGTGTATGAAAGTGATGTAATTTAGTAGGTCTGAAATTATGAGAACCCCTCAGTTGAATTGGATTGAATTTGGTTATAATGTCTTTGTAAGCGGTTCTAGTGATGTTCCAGTTTTCAGTTCCTGTTTCAGTTTGTTCCTCTGAGCCGCAGCCACCACATATACAATATATACAACAATTAAGAAAGAACTCAAAAAAAGAAGAAACAAGGGGAAACATGCATGAATGACACGTTTACTACCTGACCTCTTTCTCTCTCTCTCTCTCTCTCTCTCTCTCTCTCTCTCTCTCTCTCTCCCTCTCTCCCTCACTCTCTCTCACACACACACACACTGTCTCTCATATTGTTACTCTTTTATGAATAGTTGTGATTGAATTTATAACGCAGGGGATACAATTCGCGACTCACAATAACAATTTTCCTAATAATATTAAATCCAGATCTACATCAGTTAGAGCTAGGCGAGACCTTTATGTACCAATACCTTCTTGAATAAACCCGGAAGTAAAAGTGTGTTCTTACTGAACCCAGAATTAAGAGATAAATCAGCCAATAAAACTAAATATTTTGGATCCAGGCAGTCATACACGTCAGTATTTATCAGTTTGAGTTTTGTCCGCCTCACGGAAGTGGGTGTTTCTTTTTCCTCGTTTATCTAATCATCAACCCTGTTGATAGAAGCAATAATCCTAACAAATGCTGCGCGTGATTTTGCACCCTCTTCTGGACGTGTGACATCGATTGATCATCTCCTCAACGATATCCGTTAACTTTTGGTTGCTTCTATTCCCCCGTTCGCCCCATCCCTCCCCCTATTCCCGTCGCTCACCCCACCCACGTCCCAAGCCGCATGGATCTTCTCCACGTCACTGCAAGCTAATTTTGTGGTATCATGCATATGCGGTGCTCAGTAATGCAAACAAACACCCACGCACGCCCACCATCTCCCCAACCGCTCACGATGCGGATTTACCCAGATTAATATTCTTGGACAGCTTTTGAGTGTGTTTGTTTATGTTGTCCAAAGCCATCGGGACACCTTGAACGTCAGAAGCTTGATCATTGTTCCACACATTTATATTTTCGCAAGGGGGGGGGGGGGATTAATAAAAATAGCAAGAATGCTAGCTCTGTTACTCCTTTTCGCTGAAAATATAGATGAACGGGGCACTCTTTTCATCGATCTTTCAATAGCTTGTCTATGGCGTGGAGCATGCGAGCCTTCAGCATGAAGTGTTGAGATTTCATTTACGGGGAGTGTCTTCATTTCAAGGTCATGTTTTGGTCCTTCTATTCTATATCCGCTGGGATAAGCACGCGGACGTTATTTTTAGACGGAGCTTGTTTTGTAAGGATATAGCCTCAGTCATAATGTGCACAACATAACTATTTGGCAATATCGCGGTGCGCTCTCACCTAAAACAAGATTTCGAGTTAGGGACAGGGTTAGGAATAGAATTAGTGAAGAAAAATCGCCATTCGGATAATTCCTAGACATTAGCATTACTTTCCCTTTTCTATAAATAGTGCTGGGTGGGAGAATTTCGAGATATTGTCAGTTAGTCAGGTAATGTTTTCTATGCCTTTAAAGTAGAGAGAACAGTTACATCGTGCAAGAACCCTGATTGTACTATCTAGGACAAATACCTTGACGAGTGGAATAGGAAAAAGAAGGTAGACAGTAGTGGTCCAGAGATGATGGTCCTAATAACTGTAAGTTCATACAACATTTCTTATTGGACTAGGAAGAGTATCATCTTGTCAGCAAGGGTACAGCCTTATCATGGTCGGATGACGGCACTTTGTTCGCCATTATGTCAGAAATGTGTGTGTGCCCTGTAGATGTTGGATTTGAGTGCTAGATAGAATGGATTGATTAACTGATTGATGAGTGGAATGATTGATTGACTGATCGATTGATTGATGTGGTGACTATATGATTGATTTCTTATTTTATTGATGACTTTTTTTTTTGACGTGTAATTTGTACGGTCATTTGTCATTATGTTTGCCCATTTACCACTTTGTGGTTTGGGCTTTCCCTCCAATAAACGTTGTTATTAACCCTTGTTAGTGAGGAAGAACTGGAGCTCTTTCAGGGCGACACTTTATGACGTCACATCAGCTCATGATATTCCCTAAGCTCGTCAAGTTCCCTTTTTTCATGACACGCTTGAGGGCAAGCGTCCAACTCCTTTTGGGTTTACTTTTGACAAAAACTGCAGATTTTTTTCACGTTCTTGGAAGTGGAGGAAGTAGAAGGCACAGATGCTAATAAAGGGACGGCACTGATCCTGCCATTGCATGCACTCTTACATTACAATGTACGTGATGATATCACATATTGTCCTCCACCACAGCAATCCAGGAGGGAAATGGGAATATTCAATAATAGGTCTCCAATAATGTGGCTGGCTATTCAAACAAAGCGAAAAGTGCCAAAATATCTGACACTCTGGGACTATTCGTGGCAAAATGTTGTGTTTGAATTGAGTAACTCTGCAAGCACTTCTGTTTATAGGCACCAGGTTGGGATGTTGAACGTGATCGCGGGCTTTCCATCCCGTTCGCGTGGTTATAACGGGAATCAGTGTTCTAACTAGATATAATCATTTTCTGTAGGTGCGGTCTGAAAGTTACTCCTCTTTTGTTTTGCATGCGAAGCATTTTTATTCAACTCGAACTATATGTTATTATGCAATGAATTCAGTCTTCTCCACAAGCAACAACAAAATAGACGGACCATGGAAAATAGCGGAGACTCGTCTTTCTAGTCTAACTGCCCACCATGTGACGACAGGATTTACGCGGAAAATTTTGTTACGGATCTAAGCGGTATTGTCTGCACGACTATAGATATGAAACTGACGCTCTTACATATGCATGAAATGTGTAGTCATTTCTTTATTCAGGTGCAAATGACTATTCATCGCGCAATACTGTGTGACGTTTGTTCGGTCGGACTCAGTAGCTTTGTCTTTCCAGTTAATTTCTTACTGACATGGATGTTAGTAAGCATGTTGTCTGCACGACCATAAATACGAGTTCTAAGCTCGTTCGCATGGGTCCAGGTGCAGGAAGTTTTTAAATGACTTTCTTAGCCAGGCATGAATGGCTAATCCGTCGCACAGCTGCTATTGTACATAACGTTAGCCCAGCCTGATTCTATACTTTTCTCTTTCTAATTCACTTGTTACTGACCTAGGCTTTGGTAAGGGTATGTCTGCATGAACATAAAACATGGCACCTATACTCATACGCATGCATCCATATACAGAGTAATTTTTAATCATGTCTTTTACCCAGACGTGAATGGATCGGTCCAGATTTCTTCACTCAGGCGTAAATGACCAATTCGTCACGGATTACATGATGTTTGACTAGCCTGACTCTTATAGGTTTGTCTTTCAGGTTTATTTGTTACTGAGCTGGGGGCCCGAGTAAGGATGTTGTCTCATGTCCATAAATATGACATTTCACTCCTTCGCATGATCCAGATGTACTAGAAAGCTCTTTATAATTTCTGTGGCCAGGCGTAAGTGACTCATCCGTCGCGCAGCTACTGTACATGACGTTTTCCTAACCGGGCTCTATAGTTTGGCTATCTAAGTCATTTGTTACTGGTCTGGACCTGAGTATGGAAATTGTCTGCATGGCCATTAACAATAAACCTATGCACATACACATGGGCTCAGTTGCGTGAAAGTTTTAATCATTTCTGAACTCAGGTGTAAATGGCTAATCTGTCACGCAACTACTGCACATAACATTTGCCCAGCCAGACTCTATAGTCTTGTCTCTCTCATTCATTTGTTACTTATCTGGGCCTAAGTAAGAGTGTTACCTGCATGAACATAAATAAAACACTTCGCTCTTTCACATGCTTCAGATGCAAGAAGTTCTGAATAATTTCTTAGCCAAACAGAAATGGCTCGCCCGTCGCCCAGCTACTGTACATGACATTCTGAGCCGGACTCTGTAGTTCTATCTTTTCACTTCATTTGTTACGGATTTGGGCCTGAGCATGGATACTGTTGACAAGACCATTAAAATGAAACCTACACTCATACACATGAGCCTGTTTGCATAAAATTTGTAACCATTTCTGAACTCAGGCAGAAACGGCTAATCCCTGACGTTTTTGTCTTTCTAGTTCAATTGTTTCTGATCCGGGCCTGAGTAAGGATGTTATCCGCATGAACATAAAATTAACATGACACCTACGCTCGTACTCATGCGTCTAGATGCAGTGTAATTTTTAATCATTTCTTTACTCAGGTGTGAACAGTTAATCTGACGCAAACATGGTCGCCAAGCTTCACTTTTTCGTAACGATGTAGAGATGAACTCAAGTTTCCAAGTTTATTTCCATTTTGAAGCATTGTGCATTACATAAAATGCACACAATATCCAAGGAACGAACTTGATTTCGCGTAAATGAGTGAGCATTTGTCATTGTTTAACAAAGAAAAGGGGTTAGGGAAAGGGTTGAATTACGGCGAAATCGAGCACACTGTATCCAAGGTAAATAAAGAAGGAAAATTGTAGTAGTTCTCATAAACTGAAGACGGTAAGATCTTGCGTTTGTGTGTTCGATTCCCGGGCCGGGCGGGTTGTTTTGTCGTGTCACTGGGAAAGACACTTTACTCCAATTTCCTGACTCGATTCAGATCTCAATGAATGCCTGGCATTCGATCCAGGAGGTACCAGGGTGATACCAGGGCGACTAACTTTAACTATGATTTGATTTGTGATAATGATGTAGTATATTATGTGCACCGGTGTATATGTATGTATTATCAATAATGAAATGTTTAACATTGTATGACGTTATCGTGAATGAAATGTAAACTCATTCTATGGCATTGTAAAACATTATCTTCAGGGTAAATAGAAGTTGATTTTATCTTGTCTATCTTGGAGCTAAACCCGAAATTAGATCTGTTATAACTATAGCAACTGTTATTTATGGAAGTCATTGTGTAAGTCACGGCTGGTTTGTCTCCCAATCTCCTAGATTATGCAAAGCAGCTGTGACTGGCTGGGATGTACTGAAGTGAGCAAAAGAATAAATTTTATGCGAGATTTAAGTATATTATTATGTACCATACTGTTTATAATGATGAATGGGGGGAAAATACCAGCTGACTCTGCTTAATCACAACATGACTTCCGCCTTAAAATTATTTTATGTATAAACTCCTTTTAATGGAAAGTTTTTCCGTGCTCCTCCGGAGTTCCGATGAAGCGGTGTCGACTGTAATGTTCGTAACAAGTATGGGTCCCTGAAGGAGGGAAGTGGTGATGGACTTTGGATAATGTCAATGTGTAATGTGTCCGTTTCGTATGGACCGTGAAAAGCTGATGCGTAGAAAGCGTTCATAACAACACTGCAATGTTTTCTGCCTGCTGTGAAAGACAATCTAGATCCAGTCTAATAATAATTATGCCGATAGTCAATAGGTCCTGCAATGGTAGCTTTGTAATTACAAAAAGCCGTCTGCTCGCTACATTTGGCTGTTTAAACATAAGGCAGGTAGGACATAGCAGGCTCGTATCAGTCTCCCGAGCCCTCTCCAGATTGGTCCTAATCCTTTCGTATGAGTAAGTTTTAGCAGTGGTGTGTCCTCTAGGGAATGTCCCTCCAGTCACCAGCACATGCACATACACATGCACTTAATTCAAGAGCATTGGCTGAAAGCTGGGACAGGTGTTGTTGAGAACTATACATAACTCAAACCCGGGTCACATTCGGTATCAGTCTATTAAGAAGGAGCTACTGGCCCACTTAACCAGTGCCGCTGTCAGAAGAATCATCGACTGTGAAAGGGCTAGGAGATTTTGCTCCATTCGGTCATTAAAGTGTCGATTTGTTGAAGCCAGGAGCCGATAATCAAACAGGAATGGGACGATACTTACTCCTTAAGTCCATTAGAATCCAGGCGTTTCCAGTGTCTAGATGGAACAAATCGATCATTAATAAAGAATCTAATAGTTATCGAAGGGACTCACATTTGAGAACTGGTATTTATCCTCAAACATTTTGGAATGTCTGGATTAAAGGGTCTATTGCTCGTGCTCTTCAATATCTACAGACTCTTTATGTGCATTTCCGACCAAAGGAGGCTCGCTCACATAAATCTTTATACTGGAAAAGATGGTCATGGTGATGATGGTGATAATGTTCAATGTGTTACTTAAAATAATATGCCTCAAGAAGATTTTCTGGAGTCGAAAATTTGCAATATTAAATCTAATTTATACTATTTATCTGTGAAAAAGACTTTTTATGTTTCTTCTGAGGTTCTTATTTATTTATTTATTTATTTATTTATTTATTTATTTATTTATTTATTTATTTATCTATTATCATTTCATTAAATTGGAAGCTATTTTATATCTTTATTCGAAATTTTCATGGACAATAATTCTTCTATATTTTCATTAGAAAAACTTTAAAGTTTGAAGTGTTCATTAATGTGCTTCAAAGTCATTTCACTGATCGACTATATTTCATGTATCAATGATGAAAGGGAGAAGGAGGAGGAGGTTGTTAAGTCTCGTATCTGGGCATATTCCCACTTCCATTATTATCACCTCTACCGGCTACATTATTCAGTAACTTTCTCACTTCCTTGGTTGTCTGTAGCCAGAAATACATTTTTACTATCGGGTCTATCAAGGGAAATGAAGACGAAAGGGTTGTCCAGGACACTTGTACTTACATATTAATCGTTGCAGGAATGGAATCCACCTATTGATTCTGAGTGCAAGGATGTGACTAGTCTATACGGCCATGTAGATCTATTGCAGCACCCAGTTCGACTCAATGATTATTTAAGAACTACTTTATGCAGGTGGTCTCGTGGGATGAGTGGGCGGACAGCTTGCTGCGGAATGTGACAGAAGACCGGAACCGGATGGGGAATTCGTCTGGGGAATTTTGTGCTGATTAATTCATGGCTTTCGCATTTCAACGCTGCATACGCCTCAATCATTTGAAACTTGGGGCAGATGTAAACATGTTTTGTGTCCGCATAAGAACGTTCATTATTCTTGGACATGGAAATCAAGCATAAGGTATTCATGCTATTCTGGATTGGTGTGAAACTCTTTGGAGAATTGATCGATCTTAGACAATGGGTTATGTGGCACCGATGATGTTATTAATTTACTAGTCGAAGCACCCGCAAATTTGCGGTGTTATCGTGCGAAGCAAACGACCAAACTACATCTGCAACATTAACACCGCTTCTCTTTTTGTAATTATTGTGCTTATACACGTCATTGTGTGTAAACATATCGGTTAAGTTAAAAACAACAACAACAACAAAAAAAGAAAACAACTAACGCAAAAAATTTACAAGTTTTCTCAACGCCAGCTTCTCTGAAAATCCGCCATATTTGAGGAATTTGGCCTCAAAACACCAATTTGGCTGCAGACACCACAATAGTAGTGACGTAATGAGCATTAAGTCCATTTAAAAACTGGAATAGGTGATTTGGATATGGGAAAATCGATTTTCTACATATTTCGGAGACAATCAGGAACATCGCTGCGCACCAATTAAAAAAAAAAAAGAAAGGACCGGTTATAGTCGGTTTGTGACTTACACATAATTATGATAAAATCAATGGAGAAATTAACCCTCACGTTGTGCATGAGAGGAAGCGTTCCTTGGCTGTTGGTACAGCCAAGTCTAGGACTTGCATCTTTCTATCGGAAAGCACCAGTATTCGCACTGGCAGTTCACACGGTCAAAGTCATGTTCATTCTATTTATTCTGCTCCTTTTCGTAACGATGATTATGTTCACTCTGGCCATCGACTCTGCTGCGTACATATTCTCGACCTGGTATCTGATACAAATGCTCGGTTTCAATTTCGGGGACCGGAAGTAAACATTTCAGGGACGAACCGCAAAAACCAATGACATATGGTCCATTTAGAAACACCGAACTGGAGCCGTATTCACGAAAGAAAGAAAATTTGCGAAATTTGTAAAATAATACTTACGGACCGTTTAAGGCGAAGAAATTATCAAAAGAAACACCTTCAGACCAAAAGGAATGTGTATGCAGAATTTTGGGTTGGTTGGTGCACAAATAGTCGAGATATGGCTCCTACAAAAGTTCACGAGTTTTTTTATAATATAAGATTTTCGTATATATTGTCATATCGTACGGAAGAAAAGCATGGACGGTGTCAGTTTAAGGTTAGACGGAGATCAGTTCGTTGGACAAGGATTATTTTCGAAAACACCAACAAAAACAAACGTGACGTGCTTCCTTGTATTTTGCCATTCAGCGTTGTTGTTTTTTACGTATACACACTGATGGTTCAAATGCAAATTTAAGCCAAATGTTTGTTTGCTGCGCATCCACACAACATTTATCATTCTCATATGGCAAGGACATTTTGTTCATTCGCTTAAGTTCTTCCCTCTCTCCATTTTCCTCATTGGCATTTCCTCTGCCTTCTCAAGCATGATAAATTAAATTTTACGAGGTGTATATTCCCCCACGTTCGATTTTCTGGCTCTCTTCATTTCGCACCTTTCCCCCATTTCCCCTTCCCTCCTTCTTCCCCCCTCCCCTACTCCCACTCACCTCCAGCAATATTGATCACGACACGAAGAGACAATGAGATTTCCCAGTCACCTGACAACCTAACATTACGACACATTGTTTGACAGAATAGGATTGGACGAATAAAAAAAATGAAGGGTTTGTCCTCCCAACAAATTTCCCAAGAGACGAAACCCCTGTTAAGTCTTCCTTCCTCCCACAACCCTAACTCTGGCCCCTGTCTTTAAGTATGTTCCATCGAGTATCTTAGATCTAGAAATTAAGAATATCATAGTATACTCAGTTTCCCAGTTTGTAGTGGGCCGCAAGAAAGTTTTTTTTTTTTTTTTAATGAGACCAAAGAAAACTTCACAAAGTATTTAACCCCGCGCCCTCGGCAAGAGTCTTTCAAAGTCTCGTACAGTATGATTCACCACAGTCTATGATTAAGACAGTGATAAAGATGTCTAAAAGTAGCTGCCGTTGAAATGAACACACCTTTAAGTTCTGCGTGACGTAAGGGCAAATGAACGTCTTAGTACATTCGACATAATCTTAGTACGCTTTAACGAAGCTCTCCTTTATTCCCGACACGTTGTCAAACAACATATCTATCTACTTTCTATTTAAAAAAAAAAAAAATACTGGATAATTGCAACTCCTCATAATAACACTTTTTTTTTTCGAGATTACGAGGAGTTGCGATCAAGCGGAGGTCGCCTGCATCAGAATACCGTGTATGCAGCTGTGAGCTTGAATTTTCCGATGCACAAGTTCAAAGTGATTGTAAATCTCGATGTCTTTTAAGGGTACTTGCAGGAGTAACCTGCAGGGACTTGTCTGGAACACTGAGCTGCCGTTCAAATGTTAGTCTACCCCATAAACGTGAACAGTACCCTGAGAGACGAACTAACTTATTACGGCTTGCTGAGTGATGAGATCTGGAGTTTGTAGTTTGAGACTAGAGCTAGTTCGTTGTACACTGGCGCTGAAGTCGTAAATGTCCTTCGACATTAGAGTCTTTGAAGAATAAGAAACATTCTGTAAGCAAGATGTCGGCGGTTATTTGAAGTGCATCTGAGATGAATAATTATATAATGATGATAATGGTACCTATAATTTTCATAGCCCCTTTCCTACCCTGTGGACTCCAGGCTTAAAAATTAAAAAAAAAACAAACTATGATGTCTTATTTAGCACAGCACCTCACTCACAAACAATAAGACATATTCAACAGCATTTGGGTGGTCTATCTTTTGAAAATCTATTTGGTAGTTAACCTTAGTCATTCATAATATTTCTTAAAGAGATACATTTCAAACTGTTGTTAAGCTTTGTAAGCTGTTTCTTGTCTTTATTTCTTCTGGGAGAATATTTCATTCAGACAGCACAGAATATATGAAAGAACGTTCTCCTGTTTTTTAATTTGTTGAGGTTAGTTCTTGGAAGAATCAGAGGATTTGAATTTTAAAAAATTATAGATCTGAGCTTTCTTGATGATAGATATATACTGCAGAGCACCCATACATATTCATTTACTTTGTTCTCCATATTATATCCAGAAGATTATAAGTGAGCAAGAGGGAAGACTTATGCAAAGTGACCCAAAAAGAACATCACTCAGAGGACTGCGTTCAGGAGTGGATTAAAAGTACAGGTTGTGCAGCTTTGTGCAAGGCTTGCAGAGTATCCAAAAACGAACAAAGAGACCATTTGTGTGAGATCTTTTTGTGCCTTTGTCTCAAACATACGTGCATGTATATGTTGGAAAGGGGGGCTAGGGGGGGATCATTTTAATAATTGTGACCAATTTCTGTAATTTTTGCTCTAAATCTGCGACCTTTACCAGGAAAGTTTCTTAAACCAAATTGTGGCTCCTTTCAATCGCTTGCATGTAGCCTCTTGGATGCAATACCCGCTAAAAATGCCACTCTGATAGAAATTCAGGTCGGACGCTTTTGAACTTCCAATCATATGCCCATATTGTGTCAAAACCTCAATTTAGCTTCAGTAATCATTAATTTGGTTGTATAAACGGAAACTGCGCAAACCGCATCCACTAGTAAAGTTTACCTCTTAAAACAAATCGGTTAACTAAGTTCATTTTAACAGAAATGAGACAGTTTTTTGCTTCCCCTGTAAAACTTGGGTTTGGGCGTTTATCAGGGTATTGCACCTAAGCGATTATTTGAGAAATATATTGGCAGGCTATTTGAACTTGTACGTACATCATGATTTGGGACATCATACTAAACAGTTGTGCCCTTTAAAAAAGTAATCGCTGTATATTTAGTGCCACCCCGCAGCTGGTGCTGTCAATATGCCTTTTGAAGATCAAAGCATTTTAAGCCACATCATCGCAAAATATCGAGCTTGATACGAGGACACATGTACCAAGACTACTTTCGCAATTTTTATGTTCTCCAAAACTATTTTGATGTCATAGCATATTATTTAGCCTGGCGGGGCACGCATAAGCCTACTATTAACATGTCCTTGAAAACTTGCAGTGCCAGTTACCTGCAAGATGCCAAGATTTGATAGGAAAACGTGACCTCAAATAAGCCTAACGTACTCCACCTGATGAAAGTGCAATGACCCCCGTAAACCTGAGATGTTTCCAGATACCACGTTTTATAACTGGGATTTTATCATCTATTATGCATTGGCAACCAGCATGAATGGCGACCTTTTTTTTTTTGTCAAGGTAATGAACGTTGCCATGCATTCCTCTTGCGCTAGATAGTCTATGTACCTGAGCACAGCCAACGAACGGTGGTAACTGGCATTATAATGTACGACTTTACCAGACACCTGTTTATACTCGACTTTTTTTTTCTTGCCTTTACTGTTAATGTTGTTCTGCAGGAAACTGGGAAAATGCTCGCTTACCCCTTTTCACAGCCTCGTTTTCTCCCAAACTGACACATTATAAGCTGTCCATTTATATCATCATCATCATCATCATCATCATCGTCATAAGTTGCACCTATAGAGCTCTCATCCCAAACAGGCTCTGGGCGCTTTACAGCACAAAAAAAAAACAAAAAACAATATCCTCATCACCCAGCATACACTAATGCAAAAACACAACAGAATAATTTTGGAAAGATGAATATCAAGAGTCAAGACCAAAGAACTCTTTTTTAAAATAGTATCAAAGAACAGACTTTAAAAAATATCCAGATTTATTATGATTATTTCAAAAACCTATAGTTTATACACACACACACACACACATGTACGAGCTTCATTTTTGTATTTCTTACCATTTCAAAGTACATAGTTTATATATATTTTTGTATGTGAATTATTTATGAAAATATATTGTCTACTGTATTCGTGTCTATCCCGCCATTTGACACATGTAATGTTGACCCCTCTCATACCGTCAAGCACGGTCTGGGCATGTACAATAAAACTTGTTAAAACTTGTTAAACTTGTTAATATAGCTATTATCGTTAACGTTGATGAACGCTATTCAAGAATTTCAAGAAAGCTCCCAAATCTCAACCGCGGCATGTCTCAGGACAGAGGGCTGTCAAACTAAGGGCTGATTCACTCCCATCGGCATGCTGGTCATTGATCCCGTTGGCAAAGACAATAGAGAATGGCAAAAACAGCCCCGTGAGCCACAGGAAATTCTAAATAATGGCGTGTGCTATTTATCAAAGAGTCTTATGGATTGTAGCGATATGAACCATTCGCTTTAACTGGCTGCACCAGGCTTATTTAGGTACAACCAAGGTGATAGAAAAATGGAAAACTAACGCCAACCTTTCTGGGTAAAATCATAGAAAATTGTTGCATAATTAAATTACAGTTTATCTACTTGGAGTCTGTATTGGCTTTACTTAACGTCGTCTAGAGCCTATAGTCTATACTTGAAGTGCACATCCACCCAACTTCCCATTTTTTTACTATACTTCATTCGCACAGTTGCCTATCATCATTTTTTAATGGCCAGTTTTATACAACTTTAAATTCGTTCCGAACGGTTGTGTCATTTAGTATAAGTCTGTAGAAAGCAAAACTTTCCTCCTGCTTTTATGACGGCAGAGCTTTCAAGATTTAAGAGACGGAACATGCAGGGAGAAGGAGCTGATCAGAACGTAATCGTGTTTATTTGACACATGACGAGGAAGAGTTGGAAGGCTTTAGAGATTACGCTTATTTATTTCCTTTCTCTCTTTTTGACTTTTTCAGCTGGTCTTACAACTTAACACCTTGTGAACTCCATTTAGCGGAAGGTATCATTTTTATGTTTTTCCCTCAGCATTTTTTTCTTTTCTTTTCGTTTTGTTTAACATTGCTGTTAAATGCCGCCTACACTCAGGTGAATGCTAGGGCAAGCACGTGCACCTGTCAAGAGAACACACACAGTCCTCTCATAGGTAGATGTCAGAGCGTCCAATATTATATGTTACGAGAAGTAAAGTAATGGCCGTTTCAAAAGCCAACCTTAAAGACACTCCAATGCCGGATGGACCTGGTAAGAAAGGGATGCAATTTTAACCATCCCTATAAAATCATAACCCCGTCGTGGAAAGGGGGGAAAAGAGGCTTGGTTTCATACTGAAAAGCATTCACGATTGGGAAGTGATTTTTGAGTGTAGTAGGTTTTATCACTTACATATATAACATTTCTTATTGTTGCCTTAAATTCTGGGTCATATTATCCCTGTTAGGAAATTGAAAAATAAACTGGTCTTGGTGTATGTTTCTGTGTGTGGAGATGTTGATGAAGAATGAAAAAAAAATGTCTGCGTAAAATGTTTTGACGCTTACACATAATTGGGATAGGATGAATGGAAATGCTAATAATATAGCCAACAGTGAAAAATACATTGCGATTTTTATACCTTATGGATACAACATACGTCTCTCTGGAAAATAACCGTTTCAGGAGCAGTTTTGCTTAAGGGTAGGAGTGTAGTGGGGAGGAATATTTTATGGTATCAGTAGATCTGGTTGATTTTCGTTTTACTTATTCTTAATACAGTGTTATTGAAAAAGTGCACGGCTGCTTTCAGGAGCTCCGCCAGAAAACGCCACTTAGGCAATGGTCTGTAACCTTTTGTCAGCTCTACACAATAATCTACAAGGTGAAATTTCCTCCCCAACACCCACCCTCTTCTCCCTTCAATCCAGATCCACCCTCAGTCCCACCCATGGCTTCATGTAACGTCATACACGGCTTTGGAAAAATCTCGCAGCACGAAATATCTTCTCTTTTAATTTCAGCTACAATCCTAACCTTTTAAGGAAAAAAGGGTGGGTTTTTTTTAGGGGAGGGGGGAGAAAAACGATCCAAAATGAGGGCGCCGAGATGAAGTAGTAGTGGTGGTTAGTATCGTCGATACTTCAGTACTCAGCAATTCAGACCTTTAGTTGGTATCAAAATTCAAGTTTTGGGGTTTCATTATCATTTCGAAATTTCCAGCGCAGCAAAAATAAAAAAAATATCGAAAGCTTCGAAAGTATCTCGAAGGGGATCAAAATGCCTACACTGCACTATGTATCAGAATCGAATAATACTTGTGACACTTAGGCTACAGCATGAAGACTGAGTATTGCGATGCCTAAAAATGCAGGTATCGGCCCACCACTATGAAGCAGCTGTCTTAATAGGCCAATATGTACGCACAGCGAGGAGTAACACACTGTCCTACTTACCTAATCGAGATGCAGGTGGGTGTGGGTGTAGGTGTGGGTGAGAAAGGTGACGAGATGAAAAATCAGTAGAATAACTCAAACTGAATAATTGATTTAATTTTCTCGGAAAATGAGATGTTTCCCAACACGGCTAGTTCCCTCAAGATACAATCACAAAATGTGATGCCATGAATATTCTCATATGATTAAAAGGAGAAAGGAGAACAAGTACTTTTGGCTGGGTATCCAGTGCTTACAAGAGATATATATGCTGACTAGGACCAACAGACAGTGCGACATCCACGCACATTCGCAAATCGCAGGATAGGCTTTACGACCTACCAGATGACTTTCATGATTTTGACATTTTGAAAGCCAGGGATGTACATGATCTACATTAAGCTATTAAATAAATTTGTTAAACTTGTTAAACTTGTTGTTGACAATTTCATAATATATCCTCACGCATGAAAAAATGGCGTAACTTTTAATAAAATAGATAACACTGTGTACAAAAGAGCCCTGAGACTAAGAGTCCATCTTCGTCAATAAATTTTCAGTTTCTGTTATCATGAAAACAATGGTAAGTTAACAAAACTATCGTCGTTGTTGGTTTTATTTGAGTTTATTCGAATCATCAATCGGAGTTAGACATTTGTATTTTAGAAAAAATGAGTTAGGCTCATTTATTTGCTAAGAGACAGGTCGTTCACAACAAATAAATGATTATGATCGCAGCCTCTATGAGACAATCATATTCAAAAAAAGGATAAATGTCAATAATATATATATATATATATATATAAGTGACAAGTGAGTTCTGAAACTTTGGCTGATACGTATCTTTCTCCGAGGTTTGTTGAATTCTGCTCAGTTTCCGGGAGACCAGCAAACTCAAAACAGAACTCCTTGAAGAATCTGGTTAATGCTGCAATTCAAAATATTCCCTGATTCATAATAATATATCTTACTACTGGGTTGATCCAGTGATAGTGTATGCTCGTCTCCTAATTTCCCCCACCTCCAGCAAATGTAAGGGAACACTGATACTTTATGACAAAAATGTCTGTGGATCTAATTGGGCAGAGGAGACAAGGGAGCTCACTGAACATATTAAACGCTCAGACGGGGAAGATGGAGAATGAGAAAGAAAGACAGAAAGGCACACATGATTTGGTTGTAGAGAATGAGCAGTAATTTTTAAAAAAATGGAAGATCGCTGGAAAAATAAAAAAATAATAAAAAACCAGAAGGTTTAAGCATGCGTTTCTCTTAACAAATCCTAAAGAAATTTCTGAATATGTCAATTTTCTGAGAGTATTTAGCTATTTCCTCAAAAGTATGAACTTTGCATTTCCGTCACTTAATATGTGTAATACCTTGTATACAAAACCGTCTATTGCCGACGACCAGAATTTAGACTTTAGAACAGGGCATGAACATGAGATACAATGGTGTATAAAGTTCATAAAGTTGCCTTCCCTCCGCATCACTACTGATCTCCACTTGATTCAAAATACAGATAATCTACCAGAAGGTAATTCCAAATTTTGCAGTTCAGAAATACCTCATTAATAATGGTCTTAACCTGGAAACAAAAGGCCAGAGTGCTCACCAAGGCAAACGAATAGTTGTAATAGCAGCATTCAGCAGGGTCGCCATATTTTTATTTCGAGCTGGAGCCAAATCGCATTTGAAAAACAGCGAGACAAGAGGCAAATCATGTCTGGAAAAGGCGACTGGGATCAAGGTTTGACACAAGACAAGAAATCCACCGCGATCTGTCTGTTCTGTTACATGATAAATATGAATATTAGGTGCTTATTTATAAGTTTCAAGTTTCAAGTTTCAAGAATAAGAACCATTCTCTATATACTATAGTAAGATAACAAACAACTCTTAAATAGATGCAGTTTTGGGAACGTTCTTTGATATGTATTCATAATGTCACCAGCACACTTGAAGTACATATGGTTTGGGAGACGTATAAATAAGTTTTGTACTTTACGTCAATCAATTTTGACATATAGTCAGTTAGTATAGATATACTTTCCGATCAGGAAATCAGTCAGTTAGAGCCAAACAAAAGAGCCAAAGAGCCAATGACTTGGTAGGAGCCAAGAGCTTTCCAAAAAGAACCAAAATTCTGATATTTGCCGCCAAAAGAGCCAAATCTGGTAATCCTGGCAGTTAGTTTCCCCGATTAATTCCATTTTGATCTTAATTGTGACCGGAGATCATGGTCATAACACACCTGGAGGTAAGAAACATATCAGCCAATAAAATCCAGTGTTTCAGATCGCAACAACCATTCACATGTCTCGAAATGAAACAGGAATTTCATTTTCTCACATAAGTTGCATCCTAGTTCCTGGTTTATATTGCGTTGACCCAGGGTTTTTTTTACCCACCGTTGTCGTCAAAGTGATACCAAAAATCCTTGAACTCTTTAGCATTCATGACATGGTCGGGGCCAGTATAGGCATCGAACAGATTCTTGACACTGACGGCGCACACGCTGGGGAAAGCAATTAATTATTGCAGCAAAACAGCTGGAGGGAGACAATGTGGAAAATATTGTGGTTATCACATCTGCAACTTCGCCTTTTGGTTACAGCCCAGATATCAGCTAACACACCAGATAGTCTGCTATTTACCAAGGCAATAATAATAATTATTGTCATGTTTTGACACAACTATTGTCATGAACGTTTTTCATTGTCGTCAAAGTGATACCAAAAATCCTTGAATTCGTTAGCATTCATGACATGGTCGGGGCCAGCACAGGCATCGAATAAATTCTGGACGCTAACTGCGTATACGCCGAGGAAAACAATCAATTATCACAGGAAGGTTGACACGGATATAAGCTAGGAAGTTTTTGGCCAATCGTAAATAGGGATACGTGATAAGGATGGACAGCTGGTTTTGCATGTACTGTAATTACAGTTCCTTCTGTAAATTATTTTCAGGAAATTGGTATGAAATAGGTTGCGCAACCTGAGATTTCGAAAGTCGAAGTTGATTTGTTTATTTTGAGTCAGTGTGGCTGCAGTGGAAACACTACTGACTCAAAGTGGCAAATATTACTGGGGGAATCGGAATCTCTGATACTGACATCTGTGTTATTCATATATTATATATTATAGACATTAATTATGCAGACTGTCAAGATGATAGAAAAGTAATTTTCAGTGATAGTTTTGCGCTTTTTTTCTGGTGATCACGTGACCATCTTGGACTTACATTATCAAGATGGCTAACAGTTACTAAACTTACATTCCTCTAACTTAGAAACATACCAAGAGATACCAACATATATTACTATTCCACTGTACTTGGAACAGAATTTACAATCAATTTTGAAATACTAGTTTCATGTTGCGACCATCTTAGTATTTGAAACAACTAAGCAGGTCACCATCCAGCCAAAATTTAATGAAGACCCTGAAAAGTACTGAAAATTCGAAGAAGTGATTCTAAACAGATATTGCAAGATTATGATCCCTGTCACTGAACTACCTTTTAAAAGACAATTAACGTTTGATTTTCAGTGAACAGCTGTTCCAACAAGTTGCATCGAATACTTTGACTAAGTACAAGAGTATTGCTAAATCAACCTCTTAAAACATACCTCACAGCCAAACCAAGAATGATTACTTTCAAAAACATCTTGCAATAAAGAGGATGAGTGTCTCCGGATCCCAGGATACATCTTTGGGTAATTAATCTACTCCACTTAACTGCAATCCAGACAAATGTACTTCCACCCACTCGGAAGATTCTATATATAAACAAACTGCTACTTTTCTATATAAAAATCACTGGATAATAGCAACTTTTACTGTGCTCCCTATGAGTTGCGCGAAAGCGGTGATGAGTTCATAATTTCATAACTGTGAGATGTCCCAGTTCGCGAGTACAGTTTTGCATAGAAATCAAGAGACTTGTACACTGGACTAGTTCCTTACGAGAGTGCAGCTAGATCTATTCCCATTGGAGGTCGTGAGATTCTGTTACCCGTAGTTGTTCTATATCTCTCCAGATTTCTGACCCACATTTCTTGTTCGCCATTTTATGTAGTCTTATTTCCGTCAATCTGTTTATTTTCGTTTTACATCCGATGTCGTTTAAGCAGATGTTATTCGAGATGTCAAGCGAACATAAGGGTGCATTGCATGTGCACACGGCACGCTATCCCTTCCGCCAATTAGCGTGCGTAAATTCGGGGGTATGTCCGCTTCTTTACTTTGTTTACGAAATTCGCCTGACTTTCGGGGTTTGACCCCTTGTTCCAGCCATCAGCATGGACACAATTCAATTCAATTCAAATTCAATTCAAATTCAATTCAATTCAATATTTATTATAGGCACTGCGGCCAATTCCAATGTATTTACAGAACATGTAGAAAAGAATACAATACAAATAACAAAACAATTCAAAAACGCCATGCACTCTTACTCTGTCGCTCCAGATCTTGCTGTTCTGTCACGCTTCTCTATTTTTCACTCGGAATTAATGAGTTTGCTCACATTTTCCAAATACATAATTATATACTTTCTAAATTTAAATTTTCTCATGTATCCTTCTTCCTCCTTTCACTCGGTCCCTCACCCCCTCCAAAACACACACATACTCACATTTCCCCAATCTCGCACATACATAGGGATAGAAGCGTGCGTGTGTGTATACACACACACACACACACACACACACACACACACACACACACACACACACACACACTAAGGTCTCAAATTCCACCAGAAGAAATTACAGAACCATTTTATTATATGATTTTATGACAAAATATTCCAAAAGATTTTGCTTCCCTATTATTCATTGTTGTTTAGAATGTGACAAATTTCAGCATGCTAGGTTTTACAGTTAATCTACGTGGTAAAAAGATTTACCTAATTTCCTTGAAACGCTGGCATTCAACCGCGATATGGAATTCATCTTTTATTTTATTACAAACTTCACATGTTCTTAAAATATATTCTGTGTTTGGTCTTTTCATAGCTATACTGATATGTTTTTGTTTTACTTCCAATAAATATTGTTCACATATAAATTCGACAGCAATATGTCTATATAGTCTACCATTTTCTATGTCGCTGTGACACTTTTGTTGAAACATATCTTGCGCATGTTGTTCAAATTCTGAAATAAATAGTGTAATTTTTTCTCCAGTCTGATTCTCCCAAACAAATCCAAACCCGCATTTCATCAGCAGGCTTTTTTTTTTTTACAATGAAACCCAATTTACGACGTCGTCACTTTCTGATGCTGTCCCTTATTGCTGGTATATTTTTTAAAGTGGATTACTATCCTCTAAACTTAATATTTTGCTCCAACACTTTATGATTCTTATTTGCCTATGTATTGTTAAAGGAACAACTCCAAGTTCAAAACACACAAAAGCATTTGGTGTAGATTTCCTCACACCCAGAAAAGTGTGATGGTATGGTCCTTTAACCATCCATAAATCTATATTCTTATCTTAGAGCATACGTTAGCTGCCTGAAATGAACCACGTTATACATCATTCTGACTGTGTGACTTCCTTCATGCCCTATATTAAATAGTGCACTCCCGCCTATAATTTGGCTTAGGCTTAGGGGCAAGATTAAAATAAATAGAAAGCACACATGAGAGAAAGCCCCTAACAACCATAATGTCAAAGGTCTGTCTTAAGTCCAAGTTTGCTTTTGTTTTCGTAACCCTATCCCTACCCCCTACCCCTAATCCTAACCTAAGTTCTAGGTAAGAGTGTCTTGATACAATGCCTACAAAATTTGCCAGAGTTCCAGGTCAACAAGAGTGCAATGCAGTGCAGTGCAGTGCACAAATATAATCCTCTACTGAAGCACTGAAATCATTGCTGCTGACAAATAACGAAAATTAGATGCAGGCGGTGCTGTCAATTTATCGGTTTTTGTTGTGCACCGTGCCTCCCGCTTTCCATCGCTTTCTCTCAGCCCCTTCTCAGCGAAAAAACAAAATGAAAGCATTTTCTTCTGCAGTGATCTACACTTTTCAGACTGTCTCTTGCCAGAAACAAATTAATACACCGCAGCCAAAATTAATGTTGCATTATCAGCCTCTGACATGGAAAATTGCAATGTACGCGCAGACCTTCTGAAATTGAACTCATGGCCTCTATTTTCTTCCTTTCTCTTGTCGGGTATGTTGTTGCTGCTGCCAATAATGTTGATAAGACTCTTATTGCCTAGGTTATGACCAGGTCGCGTGTCTTATTTTTAGATGTTCTAGAGGAGGTGGGAATGTGGAAATTCACAACTTGAGTAGGATTGCATAGATAACGCCATCATCAAGTTCCCGTAAGTCAATTACCTTCGACTTACTCTGACAAACCCGCAGGCGGAGCGATACTATCTTTTTTTTTTTTTTTAACTAATCCTTACTAATCTTTGACGTACTAGAAGGCACTTTTATTCTTCCCACAAGTTTGGAGTTTGACTTGCATTGGAAATCACGACGTAGATTGTTTGAATTGATAGGCCTGTATGTAATGACACACAAGCTGGCTGAGAAACAGAGTGAAAGCCGCCAAAGAGGAAAACCGAGCAGGTTTCCAAATGGCCTAGACTGTTATGTTCGAGTTGCTATATAGCTGATTCCAAAACCTCAGTTCCATGACCATTCTTTAGCTGATTTGTTTTGACGACTGATTTGACATCTATGGAGTTTTTTATAATAAAATTTAGCCCCCTTGTTCCTCAAAAAAAAATCCTGGCATATTTTATTAGAGGACCAAATCCAAGACGGTTGCCAAAAACTTGGAAATGTATCTTTTGAATCAGATCACCTGGCTGTAGTCTATAGATGTATATTTAGGATAATATGTTCTCGTCTGTGACAGGACAAACACCATCTTGTCACCTTGATCTAAAGGTGGGGAGCGTCTATGCATGGGGATGGATTTAAATATCGAATGAGTAGCATGATTTTGTTCTCTGGCTTCACAGTGGACAACCGATGGTCCCACCAGAAGGTTCACCGACAACGGCCACTCAGGAAGTCCTTGCTCTGTCCGTCACGCCATGAATCTGGCATAGGTGTGACCTGATAGTGATATTGGCAAAACTCTTCTTTTGGGCGGGTGAGGGGTGGAGTGGAGATCGAAGTTGGGGAAGACAACCAATCAGATTGTACTAAGAATGAATCAGATTCATCCACAATCTAATTAATTAAACTATTCTGCCAGTACTAGATGACCTAATTGGAGCCAGTTTTGAAAGGTGAAGATGTAATAACCATTGTGTAAGTCAAGCAAATGTTTTCTGATCTGGACGCTTTGGCCAACCATCGAAACTTCCACTTTCCGTGTCCTGCGTATGTAGTGGTAATCACATTGTAAATCTGTACCTCCCACGTCGCTTGTTGAATACTTATCACAGTGACAAATCCCGACAGTGTCACAATGATAAATCTCTCCCAGTGAATGAGGAGGCTGCACGAAATCTGTTGTCAAAATCACAGTAGCAAACGTCACCCAGTATTTACTCATGCATGGTATGAATGGGAAGTAAAACAATGGGTGCGCTTAATCTACTGTCAAAACCACAGTGGTAAATGTCACAGTGGGGTTCCTCATAAATAAACGAGAATTACTGCAGCAACTGAAAAAAACATTATTGGCCTCCACTCGTACAGTTGTTAGCTGATTAAAAAAATACCATGATTTTTTTTAAGGCAGTTGCATACACAAGAAGTCCATCCTCATCTTGTCCTCCGCTGAGATACTCCTCTTTTTAATGACAACCTCCACAAGTTGTATTTCATTTCTTCAAGGTTCTAGGGGCCTACTTCACGTAAAGGCATTACACACCAGTAGTCAACGTTTATAAATGAAGACTCTAGACCATTAAATGTTTCTCACTATCGATGACAAAGTGCAGTTTGAACAAATTTGGTGTCAGTTGCGAATTCACACAAATTTTGAAATAAAAATACAAATACAGCATCGAATAATTATATAATCCTTTACATAAAACTATGACGTCAGATTACATTTTACAACATTATTGTTAACAAAGGGCGTTCTCTCATTTATCTTTCTCGAAAGTAAACAAAAGTACATGAATGTCCAGAACACAAGCGAACGCACCTTATCGAGAAAGCTATTTAAAATTGAGAATTTGAAAATGACTAAAGTGGTGACAGACCTAGATGAAGTATCCCGCAGGTGCACGGGAAAACAAGTGGGAGGGGAAGGACAACCAAACTCGCAAAAAAAAAAAAAAGGTATTGGCCCTTCTTCCTATCCCGCCCCTTCCCCCTACCCTGAGTTTATGGGACGAGCAGAGCGTTTGATAACTTTTTTATATCAATTATTGGCCACTCTGCGGAATACAAAATTCGATACCTATGTCAGACCTTTTGGAAGTGCACAGTGTCACCTCGCTACTCACCAGAGCTATACACAAAACCGAACAGTGTGGGTAGACCACCGAACACTGCACATAGTTCTGCTTGCATGCGAAGTGCTTAGGCTGTCACATCACACCGCAGTGCATTGCTCATTGCACCGCTAGGGACTTGTTGCACTGAATCATGAAATAAAGCTACGGTGAGAGATTTCCTTGAATAATCTCTTAGATGGATCTCCAAATCTCCTGTGACCCCATTATTGTAAGTCCAACGCATGATGTATCCTCTACCATCGTTTCCCGTCCACTTTTGCTTATCCTGCAAAATTTGATTGAAACTGTTGGATTTGCGTACAGGTCAAACAAAGAAATCAAGTCAGGTAGTCAGTCAGCCACGGTTTATGTGTATTATTTATTAGATGGCTGAGTGTGAGTAACATTCTCTTGCAGGTTGCGCCAATCAGCATGTAGTTTGCGCCAAAAGTGCATATACATTGCGCCACACTTTTTGACGCATCGCGCGTGCCACACTGGTATGTAGGTGGAACCCGTAAATATTTTTTTTTCTAAGGTTTACCGTTTTGTTTTGTTTTTATTTTGCTGTTTATCGACTTCGAAATATAATGTAGTGTTGTTATCTTTTTATATAATAACATTACGCCCTAGGCCAATTGTGTATCTTTGTTAAACATCAACTTACCTGCGTTTGTTGTTTTGTATATATGAAACTGTACTTTGCTGTACTTGTTCTTGGCGCAGAACTGAGAATTCTTAAGTTATCTTGTAAAACTTTGACATAGTATATCTCCAGCAAAATAACAGATGTCAAAAAAAATACAAAATTCGTTGAATTGCACAAAATCTGCACAACAGATTACAACATAGTTTCTTCTGTTGATGTGCAAGGGGGCAACATTTTTCATCATGAAACAAAAACATGGGAAAAAATGGCAAACGAAGAGGCAAGCAAGAAACAATATTTTAGAAATTTCTGACTGTTACGATAAACCTGTCTAAATATTTTCTTTTTCATCAAAAACTATCTGCCTTTTATTGGCATAATCTAACATAGGCATTCCCTACCCCTTTCTAAGCGCAAGCTACATACATGTAGGTATTCCAGTCCACTTTTCAGTTGTAATCTACAAACAAAAATTTCTTTGTGAGGTTTCATTAAGGCTATGGTCCATTGACTGATTTTAAGAGATGCATTATCCTTTACCAGAGGTTGTAATGCACATAACATGGTGTGGTGTGCAATTTATGACCATGACATCCTTGGATTTCTATGCAAAATCATGTGTTTAAGTGCTAAAAAGTGCATTCTCATCCTTACGGATGATGAATTCAGGACAGTTGTCATTTGGGATAGCATCAGTTGTATGACAACATTTCATCTATATCTCTTAGAAACTTTTATGCATGATCCTACAGAGGCATTTTCGGATTTCCTGTCTAGATATAAAGTTACTTCATGCTACATTAAAGTGTGGTGCTAGTTCTTCTTTTGTATCAAGACAAAAAATCCTAAAATATCTATTTCGTATCACGCATAAAGATTTCTAAGCGACTATGGTGAAATCGTGTTTTAAACTACTTGTGCTAATGCAAATGACAGTGGTCCTAAGATAATCATTCTTGAGGGGAGAAGAATGCACAGTTCAGCACTTTGGTGTGCACTTTTGCATAGAGATCCAAGGCATACCATATTATGTGCTTGACAGTCTCTGGAAAAGGATAGTGCCTCCCTTTAAATTTCACATGTTTTCGTAATTATCAAGGTGCGTCCTTGAACCACTGAGAACGAATTGATGCGGGCAGCTGCGCCAGAGCTGTTAAAGGAAACTATTCAGCTATTGTCTAATCTAATCAATAACACTTCCTAAAGCTTTCCTCACCTACAACGTATCACTTCAGCCTGCAAATTCGTTTCCCAATCTTCCTCCATGTATTGATCACACCACGGGCGTCAAACCCCTGCCCTCTGACTCTAAAACAGACTTAAATATCATGTTTCAACAGGAATAGATTATTAACTCTTGGCAGTCGCCAGCCGGCTAACGATTGCTGAGATGACAAACATTTCCAAACTATCAACAAAGATGCTGGGGTTTTCACCTGAAACTTACGTTTACGTCTGGCAGACATGGTACGCAGGGGCCTGAGCAACAAAAAGAAAAAAAAATCCCCTCATTATCGCATGGCACAAATAAGTAGTTTCATCTAACCTTGAAATACATATCCACCCGCGCGAGTGCGTGAATATTGAAGCACCCGTTGTCTGGCGTCGTCTTTTCGTTTCTTAGCCAACCTGTGGATAAGCGCGAAAAATCTTAAAGGGACAGGAGTACTTATTTAAACCGCGTATATTTTCTTCTTTTTTTCCAGACAGTTTCTGAGAAAACATTGCTGAAATGTCGGGATTTACATCCGGCGCGCGCCGCCATTACTCGCGCTGCATGACGTAAAAAAAGGGAGATAGGTTAGCAGACCATTGGTCCGGTCCGCGCCGCCATTACTCGCGCTGCATGACGTAAAAAAAAAAGGAGATAGGTTAGCAGACCATTGGTCCGGACAGTTTGCGTATGCGACCGCATTAACCATCTGCTGCCTTCTCTCGCTTATAACGTCACAGAGCACTAGAAATGGCGGCGTAAGCACGGTGATAATTTCGACATTCTGCGGTGTTTTCCTACAAATGATCAGGCGGAGGGAAAATGTACGTGGTTTAAAGTTTTCCTATAAAATAAGATGGATTTTGTTTCTGAAATGCTGTGATCTACCCCTGTCCCTTTAAAAAGAGAGGAAGAGCCACCTTTGCCAGGCGCTCACATGGGATTATTAGGTTAAGTTCCGGGTCTCCACCTGAGCGATTAATAAGGTCAGAGGCAAAAAAAATAAACCCCAAAAAAGCACCGCGTTTTTATCCACTTACTTAATCGCCTAAATCGTGCAGGTTATTAGCACCAACAAACAGTTTCATTGCTCATCCTTTTCAGCCTTCATGTCCTATCCAAAAAGGCCAAAAAAAGTAATCCTAAAGCATAGGATATAAAAGTAAAAGAACAGGCAGATATTGAGCTTTACAAATGAACAAAAAAAATACGATGGACGTTGCGACAGATATGCCTTACTAGGCAACAGCGTTTTTATCATCGTTACTGCTGAGTGGTAATCTTTTGTTAATTTTTGAAGCGTAATACCTGCCTGACCTCTTACCATACTGCCCAACAGTCTCATAATTGAAACGATACAGATTGGGGTAAATGTGGAGAAAGGACAGACAATAAAATGAATGTATAGCACAGGATGTTGAAGAACTGGACGTTGTTGTGGTAGAGTTATCTAAGTTTATGAAACACCGACGTGATACCATCTGTGAATAATTGTCTTAAGAAGCATGGGTGACACATCACATTCTAAACAACTTAAGATGAAAAGCCAAGAATAATTTGAATTCAGGCGTGCACTTCCTATGGGAGCGCTAGTTTTTCCGAATGACAACCCAGATGTTACTGTGTAACCTGGGTTTGTTTTAAAAAAAATTGAACAATTGAATTTCATCAGAAAAAAAACACTTCATGTCGCAGTGGAAGTTTGCAGGTAGCTAGTTTATTGTCCTTCCGGAGTTACGGTAAAGAAAATTGATATACAAACGTCTAGGTATAGTATTTGAACTATCAGAGGAAAGGCACTATCCATGGCCATTTGTAGGCGAGACAAGCCCTCCCCCCCCCTCCCCCCATCCCGACAGTAACGATTGGATGGTGCAGCTTTAACCGTTGACCTCATTATGAACAAAGCAAACATAAACAGTAACAATGGTCTAAAAAAATTACAGAATATTCTGTGGCTTTGTTAGAAGAAAGTAGTCGATGGTGGTGTCGGAACAGAATGCTAATTTTACATATGACATGCTATCTCTTCCGCCAATCAGGATGTACGTCAGCCTCTTTACTTTGTTTATGAAATGTGTCACACTTCCGGACTTCGATCGTTGCCCCTTACCATCAGCATAGGCTCTTCGAAGAGTCCTATGATATTGATTGCCTTTCAGTCAAGTCTAAGCCTACCTCTGAACGTAAAGCAACCTTAGACTTCCTGACATTGGCATTGCGTACACCTGACCAGCTGAATTTTTTTTTTTCATGAACGATGTCGCAAGACACTCCCACCAACAGATTGGTTTAGAATTAAGGGCAGGATTAGAAAAGAACAAAGCCCGCTTGACAGAATTCGACCTACCCCTAATTCTGAATCAAGCTCTTGATGGAAGTGTCCTGGGAAATTTGCCGGAGTTTCCGGTTAACCTCGCACTTGTCTATAAAAATGCAATCCGCTCTAATGGTGGCGCGAAGAAAAACAATGTCTAAACTTCCTTTGTCAAGAGCCTTCTACTTACCAAACACCCTTACTTATGATCACTGGCCCCATCATGATGATCACAGGCCTTTCACTTACCACTCTTATGATCACTGGCCCCATCATGATGATCACATCTTCCGACCTCGATATTTGTCTTGAGTAAAATTGATATCACACACCACTGCTTGCTGGCAAGCTGCTGCACTCTGGGCCCACAGTGTGCAAGGCTGAATTAGTTGGTGCCTCATTCATTCCCTATCCTCAACAGATAATTTACTTTGTAGACATTTATTACTCAGATGATTGTTACTTTGCTTTGAGACCTTCATTCTACCTCTGGTAATCTCCTAGTAATCACCCTCAGGACATCGTGTTAAGGTCTTTCTTAAGGCACCACGAATGGTGATGAACGTGTTTCTTCTGAATGGGTCATTTTTTTTAAAAAGTAACTTCCTTGAATCAGATAGATTCCAAGCGGTACTTAGCCTCTCCATGCAAAATTGGCATCCCACATCTGGCAGAGAAAAGCAAATCAACCCCATGAAATTAGTATTCTTAAAGAGTAATAAATGCGACCACCATCAGCTGTCGAGTATTTGCGCATGGGGTATTTTGTTCTCTCTCCGAGTCTTTGTTAAGTTCAAGACATTGCGAGTGTTATAGCTTACCTGAATCACTTTAAGCGTGCTAAAATTCGTTAATGATATCACAAAGAAATTTCATGTACAAGCACAAACTTGTGCAGCCGACGATGTGGCCACAGCTGGTTTTCAGATTTACAAAGTTATATCAGAAAATGATCAAAAAGCCTCACTCAAAGAGTAGATTGTAGAGTTGCCGTTCTTTGCTTCCCAGGAAAATAAACCATTTTCTACATAATATAATATCATACAGATATTGAATTATCAAGAATAGACAATATAAATGAGAGAACAGACACAAAGAAAGAATGGAACAAAGAAAGATACTGTGGTCACGAAATAGATGTGGAGACTGGCATCCTGAATACACTGAAGTTAACAGACATTTCAGTGACAACCCACAGGAACAGGACCAAGAAGCTACCTGCATGTGCCAACAGCGAACACAGGAACAAAGAACAGTGGAATGTATATGTAAGTAGTGGGTATTAGTGTAAGCTAAACTGTGCAGCCTGGAATCTTTGGCATTTCAATTCTTTCACACAAAGAAATTCTCGAAAATGGGGCCTTGTTTCGTGGATGTGAGTATACAGGTGACAAAGAGTAGATAATGGAGCATGGAAAATTGGGTTTGATTCAATTCTTTCGGATGTTCGTGGGCTTTGTTTGTTCATTATACTGTGTGTGTGTGTGTTGTGTATGTGTGTTTGTGTGTGTGTGTGTGTGTGTGTGTGTGTGTGTGTGTGTGTGTGTGTGCGCGCGTGCGTGCGTACCTGCGTGCGTGCGTGTGTGTGCGTGCGTGTGTGTGTGTTTGTGTGTGCGTGCGTGCGTGCGTGCGTGTGTGTGTGTGTGTGTGTGTGTGTGTGTGTATTTGTGTGTGTTTACGTGTGTTTATGTGTGTTTTCATTTTCTATCGGTTTCTCTCATATTATCTCTTTTAATATCACAATAATACATTTACATTAGCTTACGTCCTCTAGAAGTATCAGAGAGCCAGTCGTGTGGATGTAATATGGGACAGATAATTTGCATACAGCCAAAAATACGAAAATAAATAACACGGAGGTACAAATACAAAATCAGGTAAATTTCGTGGTCAAAGTTGGGTAACAGTAGTTGGCAACACTCTCTAAACTCATGGAAATAAAGAACAACTACAATGGTTACCGTAAAGTCATCGAGACACTCTACTTTCAGACTTCCCCAAGTCTTGAAGTTTTAACCAGCACAAAACTACGTCTTATATAGGGACAATCTCCACAATTCACAGTGTTGCCTCTATTTAGACCGAAGATACCATTTAATGTAGCTCGCTAAATTGAGTGCAGAAGACGCAATATGAATCTTGAGAGACTAAATTTCCGAACCACGATTTTCAGTGACTCAGTCTCCTGTCATCTTCAAGGTTACACACGCCCAACTCTTTTTGCTATATATATTATTATATTACTATGTACTGTCGACTGCCGTCACTCCAGTCCTAATTTCTGTTGCCATTCCCACTTACCAGTAATGGAGATAAGCATCTAAACTAAAATAATACATTACTTTTAATAGCCCATGACAAGTAAATAAAGTTTTTTGCTGTGTCTCCTCGTTTGACCCACCCTCATGAAAAGCTAGCTGAGGCCTCAGACTATTTCAAAAGAACAAGGGGTTAGCTCAAATGCAACCCATATCTTTTTAAACCTAAGACCCCAAAAAGTTCTGCTTTAATTAAATCTAAACTGGCCAGGGAAGTGATAAATGCATTAGAACGGGCCACAGCTAATGTCACTGAGCCCCTGAGAGGGAGAAAAAGATGATCTGATAAATGGATCACCCTCCCAACTCAAGTGACCTCAAAATTCATGCGCGTGTGTAACCTCAACGGAATGTCATGAAAAAAATGACAACACAATTTCTGACACATCTTCTCCATCATAAGCTTTAGTGTGTAGGTGGTTGCAAATAGTTTAATTTTGGACAGCTTGAAAGCTAATCACCACCTGGATGGTCCTTTCTCAGTGGAGACGGCGCATACTCATTTTTCTTCTGTTCGTACATTAAACTGTGTAGGGTGACCCAAGAATTAAAAGTTAGAGACTGAGACTGGAAAAATCTCGGACTCGACATCGACCAGTTTCTTAACTATTTTGCATCAACACCTGGAGGCAGGTTTGTACTAGATGTGTCCTTCATTATCTTACGGCAATCAAATTAAAAAACACAGAAATTTACAACAACGGATCAAACCAGGTTTACAATATGACTCTTGGTGACGAAATATGGATTCACAAGATGCCCCCAAAAACAAAATGCCGGCCTGGTTTTGTTGCTGGGTGGCTGTAGGATATCTACTTACCCAGAAACTACGTTGCAAACGCAGCGTGAAAAAAAAAACAACAAAAACAAATGACAGCCGTTTTCCTTGGTCCTATTGGTCATATTGGAACGATCATTATTAAAAATCAGGAGGCTGTTACTTCTGCATAGTATATTACCACGTCGTTCCTAGAATTCTCAAACCGTCAAAACACCGGCAGCCAAGAACATAAGAAGAGCAAGTCCTGTGGCGTCACGGTAATTCAACGCCGCATACCGCAGCGAAACAAATTGCATTTTTTCACGAACAAAAAAGTGGAAATCCTGCCCCACCCTCCACATTTACTTGATTTGGCACCTTGTGACATTTTTTTAGTTTCCATTTACCAAGTCTCGGTTTTTTTATGATACATGTTTGGAAGCTCTGAAGACACTGTTAGAGCTTTTCAAAACACGTCTTCGCCCTTGACCGTCGACCTGTGACGTTAGAGGCTTTCATAGCGGTTCAAAAAACTGAGACTTTGTATAGGGAAGAGAGTAATTCCAAAATCTGTTGAAATTCAATGAGATATCACCTGTAGAAGTAGGTAAGTCTCGATACTGTAAAGATGACCTTTGTATCGGTATTTAAGGCTTGGCAATCCTTAAGTGAAATCAGCAAGTGTCTTATTACGAAAGAGGACATAAACACTAGTGAATGTGATGTTTGTGTATCTGTGTGACTATGTGTATGCGTATGTGTCTATGTCTGTGTCTGATCGTGTGTGTAAACACAGGAAATACATAACATTAGCAATATGATAATAATTATGTTTTAATACTTTTAGCCCTCATCGAATTAACCTATGCAATCTAGGAGGGTTTGTTTTTTTTTTTGAGTAACTTCAACTCAGAACATACTAGTATCCATTATTGTAGTCAACACAAGCTTCAAATTCCATGCTGACATAATGAGATGGAATTTTTGCAGGATACGTGGCAAAATCTCAGTCTGAAAATGACTTCAAAATCAAATAATTCCATTAGTGGCTCTGTTTAGTTCAAGTTCTGGAACAGCTTACTGTGATAATTTTTTTGCTGAGTGCCCACTTCAAAATATGAATAGTATATGAAGTACGATGTTTGAGGGTTTCCATTACTAAGGGGAAGAAATTTGATTGCCTCAAAGTATTCATCTAAAGTACATGTAGTGTGGGTGTGGCAAAATGTCAGAAAACAATGCGGCTAAGAGAAGACATTTTTTTTTTAAATTTTACTTTTCTTACGTTACGCCACATTTCATCTGCACATAGCATAATTTCCACGTTGCCAACGTATTCTGGCAAGCGCATGCTTTAAAACATTACCGTCTGACAAGCTCAGCGAAGGTTTAGTTCTAGGCTTCATGTAAGCCCCGCTCCAGATTCCTTGCTCATTAACTGCGTACGTTCACATTGTATGAAGTAACATCACGTAAATTAAAGCCACTTGTCCTTCTTTATTATCTGTTTCCATCCAAAAGCGATACCCGGCCTTCCATTAGCGCCATGACCTGAGGTAAAGTTATAAAGCTAGCTAGGAAAGGTGTTAAGGTTGCAAAGTTACATTTTTAAACATTGTGCTAAGTAATTATCGTCTTTTTGAATTTTGCGTACATTTCCTCAACGAAATCCTGCCGAGTTCTTTGTAGCTCTATTCTGAAACCGTTGTCTGCTGTACTTGGAATAAGGAATGTTTGATCTCAACTCCTCTGAGGCTGCATGGAAGAAGGGCGCAGTCTTTTACGTTATCGACTTGTGAATGAGCCAAAGTGCGAATAACGATTAAATGGACTTGACTGTATTACCCCAAAAGAAGTCTCATACCTTCTTATTCAAAACAAAATGCTGATCGCGGAAGAATTTTTTTTTGGGGGATTTGATCTCCCCTTACGACAAACACAAACAAAAGCAAAACTTCAATTTCTTGTGAGAAATATGCTAATCGCCTAACAGAACTTTCTTTGGATTCCATCTCCCCTTACGACAAAAAACAAGATATCAATTCTACCTTAGCAAAGCATTACTGTCCTTTGCCTGTGGATCCTCCTGACTTTCAGAGGTCTTTCAGCCCTCTCATCGTTTGTTTCATGTACGACAGCTAATACCCAGGCCTAATACTATAGTAACTGTTGTTGAAAGCTTGTTACTTTCTCCCGGGTATTCATCACGTAGAGACAAGCAGCCGAGTTGACCGAGTTATATGGTAGGTAGCGTTTTTAACAAAGAACGTGTAATTATATTGTCGAAAAATGGGTTGATGAGAGTAATGAGAAGGGAAAAAATAGTCCAAATTTTTCTTAGTGAGTGGCTGGGAAAGTTTATAGAACTGAGCTGGCAATGAGTCAAGTGATATTAATGAACAACATTATATCATGCGGACGCCGCCCTTCAACCTTGTCCAGACATCGCTGGGATTACTGAGCATTATCTTGGAATCTGGGTTTCCACTTCTACAGGGAAGACATTTCTTATTTTCATCCCTATTTACGTAACATATCCTTTTTGGGCCGACAAGTTTTCCTTTTCTATTTCCTTACCGCCCAATTTTACCAGTGCCTCCTACACATCCAACTCTCTGGGATTTCCGTTATCGACCCGACCCTCTGTCTGTACTTGATTTCCTTCTCAGCTGATGCGCAGAGATTTTATTCCAGTGATTACAATACATGCACATACTTCATATTACCTTAGTATTACAAGAATAACAAAAACGACATGAAAATTCGTCTGTGACATTCATTGTATGGAAGGAAATATCCCAGGCGACAATTTTCCTTTTTGTTTTTTTTAGATAAAATTTATTTTCCCTTATAAATTTCCTTTTCACAACAAAATTTCTTGGAAACAAAGAAAAGTTCCTTAATTAATGTGGACGTTCTGCTTGGTGGCATTCTTTGCAGCAGGTTTCTTTTGCATGTGTATGTGTGTGTATATGTGTGTTCGTGTAAATGTGTGTGTGCGTGTGTGTGTCTGTAATAGTATGTGTGTGTGTGTGTGTGTGTATGCGTGTGCGTGCCCGCGCGCGCGCGCGCGCGTGTGTGTGTGTGTGTGTGTGTGTGTGTGTGTGTGTGTGTGTGTGTGTGTGTTTTAAATTTTCATTCCTTCTTTTGTACAACACCAACTTCTCAGGACATTGAAGAGTTTCCAAACTTCATTTCCGATTACATCCCAGATGTCAACTAAGTGCTCTTCCTACAACCATTTTGAAGTACTTTCCCTGGGGAACTAACCTCATTAGTTTACGATCATTTTCTTAAGTGTGAAGGTAAACCGTTGGTTGCACGATTAGGTTATCATGTACTGAGGGAAAAAAAGATTTCAGTGTAGAAAGGTTACAGTTTTTACTGACGGCAACTTATTCTCCGATTATAGAAGGTCGAAAATTTGCATTAATCATTTATTACGCTTTTAATCTTAGTTTATTATTACTTGCTTTAGTGAAGTTTGAAGGATTTTATATAAATATACAGCACTGAATTTGAATTCCTTCAGGCATCCATAGGATCCTGCACTGTTTGAGATTTTATTACTGATCATTTCCTTTTCCTTCTGCTTCAATTTTCTGGTGTGAAGTTCACAGGACTTTAAAAAAAAAAACTATACCTTCCAGAAGGTCACAGCCAATAAGTCACTAAATAAAAGCCAACCTTCACATGATTTCACAACATCAGGAAAGTCACAACAGTCTGTAGTGATGTTCATATGCGTACTCCATTTGGATTTTGTCTTCTGTGACAACAGTACCAACAATACATACGGTGTCTTATCTTTGGCCAGTTGGCAGCATGCGAACTAGTTGGCAGACTCGAGACTCTTTGTTCATATTTTGCTTCACCAGACACCTCTATCTCCGTTGATCTCATACATGTTACATAACCTGTTTAGTACATCGTCTGTAATTTTAGTCAAGGAACAAAATTTTAATGTCGTTACTTTGTAGAGATTGTAACTGTTAGCTGCTCAGTTAATGATTCAGTTTCTTTCGTCTCTAACGAACTATACAGTCTCTTTCATGACATTACTTTTCTCTTCAGTAATTTTCGTTTAATTTTTTTCAAATGCAGTTCAAAGTGCATACAATAGTTTCGATGCTCTACGCATACTGAGTCCTTTAAAGCCGAAAAGCAAGAAGAAACGCAGTAATGTCATGTTTATTATTTGAGCGTACACAGAGTAGGTTCCGCCCCTAGACCTACATCATGCATTTTCGTCTATCTAGATCTATTGCCTTTTGTATTGTCTGTGCTTATTTTGATCAGACAAGCCATCATCACATTCAATAGGTTCAGCTTGGATGTTCGTTATTTTTGTCGGAGGATTAATAAGAAGAAAACAAACTGATGACATCATTCTGACCGCAATTTTGTCAGATGAGCACGCCAGTAAACAGCAGGATTTCCCCTGGGATATTTCATATGACGTCATTCTAGCTTAGCTGACAAATAAATGTTTCCAAACTTCCGGTAGCACATTTCCATTTAATTCTTTAGTGGTGGGCCCAGGTTTGTTCCCAAAGGAGCTGTTTATTCTTGGATTCTTTTAAAGTTTCTTTTTCATCTGTTCATCGGACATATCCTATGTCAGTCCCCACAATGCAATGATTGAAAACACATGTCCTAATATGGACATACATGAGCTTTAACCATCTTTCCAGTCATGTGACTCGAAATTGATCATATCTAAGGATAGCTAGTGAGATATTTGAAAATGTCGGCAACAGCTTATAGAAGATTGTCCAAAGGTGTCCAAATATAACAGCAATCATGACCTCGCAGTCACTATAATGCCCAGTGTATAGAAGATTTGTCCTCTGCGAAATATTATTTCTCGTGTGATTAAACAACTTCCGGTAAATATTCAAGAGAGGTTAAATCTTTCTCTTTTACAGTCTGGGTGGAGGTATGAAGATGCCAATGTATTTTTCACTGTTGGCTATATTAGGTTTTACACCTCTCATTAACTTATCCCGGGGTGCCGTTTCAAAATACTTTCCAAATATGTAGTTTAGCTCTTCCTCCAAATTTTGACACAAAGAAAAATGCACCTGAACCAGTTAGATTTTGAGAACTTAGGCAGTGAAGCAGACACCCTAATATTTTAGGCCTTTTCACTCAGTAAACAGGGTAACCTTACCCACCTAGCAACAATCACAAATTTTATACTTGAGTGACTAAACCTCACCTATTCTGAGTCTACACATATATTTGCACCTATCTAAGCCTTTGAAATTAAAATCCAACCCCTTCCCCCCACCTCCCCATGGCCAATATTCTGATTTTATAGGAACTATTTAAAATTGCATATATTTAGGCCAGGTGCTATTGGCATCTTCATACCTGGATCGACGGGCTAAGGAGTGATTTATTCCCCTCCTCCTCTCTAGCTTCCTGTGATTAGGTTCAGAACGTTGAAAAAAGTTCAAAATCTTTAAGAGGCGTTAGCCAAACAATAAACTTCACACTTGCACAGACATATTCATTACAAAATAACCTCTCCTAGAAAACAACACAAAAAGTTCATTACCTGAGCGAAAAGAAGAAAACAAAAAAAAAATGCCTGAGGAAAAAAAAAGGAAGAAAAGAAAAGAAAATCGTTGTCTATATAATTTCCACGTGCACGTACCAACTACAGCAGAAACATTTCAGATAATACAAAATTCAGAAATCTAGTTCCTTACAATAACATATACTAGCCAATATTACTTTACCCTTCCCTTCCTCCCACATTCATTTATGGTGGTGGACTCTTTGATCCATTTGGTCTCTATGCGGTAGATCTCCAGAGTCAGAGGCAAACACTCTTTAAACTGATTCTTTCTTATCAAGAGGAATGAGTGCTCTTGTAGAAGCACACACTCTTTAACTGATTCTTTCCTGTCAAGGAGAATGAGTACTCTTGTAGATAGGAAAATGGAAATGAAAAAAAAATGAAAATACGACTTTTCATACCCCATAGGGAAATTGTTTTTACAATGGCATGCAATATTATACTTCTCATTCTCAATACAAACACATACTCATCATACATGTAAATACATAATATTATAAATGAAATACTTAACAAAGTCATTGCTGGTCGTCAGCAGTGCAGCGCCTTGGTTTCCCCATCTCTAAAGTCATGTACTCATTTACACCTGAGTCGAGTGAGGAAATAGAGGTGAAGTGTCTTTCCCAAGGACACAACAACGTAAACCGTCGAACTCGCGAGTCAAACACATGAACTTTAACGGCCACGCTGTCTCCACATGAAAGGACGAAGGAGACTAGCGGCAGATGGTCATGTGGACGATGCATGGACCCCTGTAAAACAAAGAGTGTACTTGTATCTTTAAAGTAAAAAAAAAAATACTGCCTAGGAAAATGTACGGCACAAGACTTTAATGTGTTATTCATACAAACTTATCTTCTTCTGAAATGGCTGCAACCCAGAGACATCTGTGGTAAGACAAGAATATACCTTTTCTTTCAGTGCGATATACAATTCAGTGGTCTTTTCCCTGGGTGTATTTTTTATTATGGTTTTTCCTGTCAACATGTTCTTCTTTCCGACTCATGATGGCGGCAATGGGAGAAGACTTTGATTTCAGCTATCAGCAGTAACATATTATTTTTATCACATTTTATCCTACATTAACAACGTCTTTAACAATAGTCGCAGTATTCCATACAAGTCGTCAGTGAGCAGGTGTTTGCGTTTTGATGAAAATCATTCAGATTTAGATTATGCTATCTAAGTAATCAGTGGAATGGTCCATACTTATTTGGTTGTTGTCATAGCGAGCTCTACAAGTGTAGAACTGCTCAACTTTCGACCACGTTCGACGCCATCTACAGTGGCTTCTGAAGGCTACACCCTGATTCCCTGGTAGGTATCAAATATTCTTGATCATTAATATGGATGCTCTGATATGATAGAGCCTATCGGCTTGAACTAGAAACAGAAGCGGGCATTTATAAAAACTAGACGCGAGCCTTTGTGGAAAATCATTGCTCTCTGATGTCACAATGATTTGAATAGAAAGTATCCATGCAGATATGATGAAATACCTTAACCCTCTAGTGCCCAGCGTATCAGATCTGATACATTTCGTGGAACAAAGAAAAAGCAAACCAAGATCATCACCCCACCATAATAGTGTGAAGTCGCATGAGCGGGCATTAGCCTGGATATGAGACTTATAAACCGCATTATTATTATCATTTTGATGCTTGTTCCAGCATAGTGGATCCAGAAGTGATCCAAAAACTGGAGCTCGGACTTTTTGTGCCATTGTAAATAGGGCTGGGCACTAGAGGGTTAATGACCCAGTATTCGCGCTGCAACTGACAACAAAGAAATATACCGGACTT
>JAWQUT010000017.1:2837300-2868591 GCA_033807755.1 Ellobium chinense | reverse complement strand
TCAATCGGCAAGGCGCATTCAGTACTCAACAATTTAGTACATATAGTGTCCTGAAATTCTTATTGACGATACGAGGTTTTTGGGCGCAGGGTGGAGTGGGGGTTGGGGGAGGATTGGACGATTGAGTGGGAGTATCCGGTAGCCCTTAGTCTGAGAATCTCACACTAACAAGTGCTGCTGTTAACGTGGCTGTGATAGTAAACGGGTGGGCCTATCACAAAAAAAAAGAAATCATGGGAGATCCCCAGCGTCCCAACGGGTAGCGGCTCGAGTCTGGAATTCGTCCACATTGTCTGCTTTTCTACCTTTATAAATATATGCGAAACTATACCATCTGCACTGCAGGAAACATTAAACACAAAAAACAATACTGACAAGACGTTAATTAAATTCCATTTACGATCGCTCATCCCTTCTTCTTCAGGTGAAAGCTCCTGAATACGCCGCAGACAAAATAATAAGCATTTTACCTATCTAGACTGGGTTTACATAAAAATTAATATACAAGCACATAGCAAACTTTTGTCTATAGAAAGTTCGCTTTACCGATCCTTTCGATCTTCAGTGAAGGACTAACAAAACCAGGAAAAGTCAAATTTTCTATTAATGATTGCTGCCCTTTAATCAGGGTTCTGTACCTGGGAATTTATACTAGATCAATAATCCATACTCTCATCATTACACTCAACATTTTTCCCAGTCACTCTACCAAATTAATGTTAAGTATCAGCCAAAGACGATAGACTCTGGCAATCTCGCATTGGCTAAAAGCAATGCACTTATACCTACATAGGGAGGTGCACTTCATGGCAAAACTGGAACGTTGTGAAAGTGAGCTGAAATGTAAGCCATCTCCAGGTTTTAGCCCTGTCTTGATGCAGTCATTCAGCTCTCTTTGTCATTTGCTATTGTCATTCTTTTGCTGCCAGCAACTGCGTATTTTCTGATTCATTATCTTGCGGCTGCTGCGGGCTGCAATCCTTAATTTCTTTCCTCAGCCAGATATTTCAATGTCACGCACTTCATGCCACCGGATACTGTACTCAGCTGAATGGGATCCATTTTGGAACACACCTCTACTTTCGGTCAGACCGCACATATTTCTTTACTACGCAGTGGAATCTCTCTACGATCAAGTGTTGTTGTGTGTACTACCAATAACTTTGAAGATTTCACTCGACCCTTGGAGAATCAGGACAATGGAGGGTTGCACGTGTACACGGCACACCCAAAGTCGGGGATGTGTCAACCTATCTATTTTGTTCACGAAATTTGTCGAACTTCCGGAGTTCGACACTTGCCCTTCACCATCAACACAGGCCCTCAGATAAGTCTCATGGGTTTGCTCGTAAATCATTCATAAACTTAAATCTTAATTTCAAGCATATTTAAGTTGTCTGACTTTGGAACCGTGTACATCTGATGATTTGACTTCCTTCATGCGCAATTTCATATGATACTCCCGCCGAGAGTTTGGTTTAGGCTTATGGACAGGATTTTAAAAGAGACAGCGAATAAACTAGAGTTTCTGGATAATGATAACGTCTAAGAACTTTCTTAAATTTGGCCCTTCTTCCTTAACCCATTCCTAACCTGGCTCTAGACCGAATTTAACACTAGAGGGAAGTCCTATGATATCATCTAGGAACTCTGCCGGAATGTCCGGGTTCAGATTCAGTTCAGTGCAATACTGCGTTCAAAAACTCAACCTTCTATTAAGGCAGTAAGCCAAAATCCATCAGATTCTTAGAAAACTTCGCAGTCATACCTTTGCACCTGGGTGGAGGAGGGGACAAATCAGATTTGGCAGTGCACTTGACTATAATGATAACTGTCTTCGAGACACCCCTGACCTATAATACATTAATTAGTGCCGATAACTGTACATCTTCCACACTGACAAAAGTATTCCACGACCTCCATTATGGACTTATATTTCAACTTATTCCAATACTATTCGGTATCCGCCCAATGTTATCTTGTATTTCGGATTACTGAAACTCCTAGAGTAACGCCCTTGAACTAGTTAGACATACGTGCCGAAGGTCTGTGTGTCAGTGGGTCGCAGGTTACGACTTTCTATGCCTGGAGCACCTGGTGTCTCGGTCACAGCCAGTGGGAGTTATCTGAGACCTTAACCCTTTGTTTCTCGCTTTCTCAACGGATCGAAATGTACGAAACCGCATGATGCGCGGGTGTTTTGCATCAGGCACACTTGGGATATAAAACGTCACATGGCATTTACACCTTGCGCACAGCAGGTGCAGTGTAACATTCAATGTGGGCTACATACCAGAAGGTCGCCAGAAATTTTGTGCAAAGTGTCCCAGTGCAAAGTCAGCATGAACTCTCTCATGTTCCTCGGATTCCATCATTTATGAAGGTTCGCTATGCTAACTGGAAAAACAAAATAGGCTAATGTTCAGGTCGATCATATAACATCATGAAATGCCATCATTTAAACAAGTGGAGCAGTGTGGGATTTGTGACTTGTGAACCTTACGGAAAATGACTGTGCCTCCACTCCTGATTTTCTAAGGTGAATTTAACTTTTAAGATCTCAATCACTTCGACTGGGTGCGGGAACTGATGTCAAGAAAGCAAGAGTTCGCCTTAAAACCCCTTCACTGCCTTATGCCTGGAGAGTCTTGAACCTCTAAAGTCATAGTTTTATAAGGAACGAAATGGAAGAGGCTGCATTATTAATAGGACTACAGTTTTACTTGGTTATTGAATCAGGATTGTCCTGCCTCAGAAAAAAAAATGATTACGTTTATCAAGATTTAGACATCTCTCTTTTTATGGTTTAATTTAAAGAACGTGTGTGTGATTCTTGGCAGTTGGATGTGTGCAGTCTGTCGTTTGTCGCAGTTACTTCTCATAGAGGCTGGTGCGACAGATTCTCATAAGTAGTTGGAGAGGTGGGAAAAGGGGAGTGTAATGAAAATAAAATGATAATTACAAATAATGAGATTTATGAATCTTAAATCCAGGGGAATTGCGTGCTCAAACATAAAAAAAATGAAATCAAAATGACCTTCCAATTTTTTTTCAAAGGGCTGTAAATGATGCTCAAATTATTGACCTTGTGTGGTCATAGTGTTTGTGAAGTGGGAGATTTTCAAATGTTTGGTTTCGAATGTTTGAAAGCTAAACATGTTTTTTGGAGGCAGTTCTGCTGAGACACCCCGAGTTATTCTAAGACCTCCGCCCTCATACACACATGAGGCGGGGCTCGCAAATATTAAATTCTCCCGAAAAGTCATTTCCGATGTTGCTTGAAAAGTTGATCCTCGAGAAGAAAAACAACTTCCTGCAGCACTCTAAAAACTGATTTTTGACCTGATAGAATAACTGTGAGGTAACATTATCGATATCTTCCGCTGACCATGCTGGGGTCTTGACTACTGACGTAAGTAAATTATTACAATTTTCTACTGAAATAAGCCCCCATACCTAGTATGCTAGATTAGTTAAATTTTCCTGCATGGTGACATTAGCAAGGTGCCAACGAGTATCAAGTGCGTTTCTTGCACCGGCTGCCTCCTCACAGGATGTCTAAGTTCAGTGCAATAGTCCATATCCGGCTAAGAGCTGGCCCGGAAACCCCCGGTGGCTATTTTTAGCACCCGGTACAAGCTTTGTTCTTAACACAATGTTGACAGTGGTGTTGGTCGTGATTTCGCCTTCAAAAACGTTGCTATTCTGCAGAATTTTTTTGCGAAAAAGAGGTGTTACTGTAAACCAGATAAGGAAGAATGAACTTGTAATATTATGTGAGCAAGCTGATAGGTTAGGAGTGGAGTTAGATCCTGATGGACTACTCGACAATATAGATCACAGAGAAACTTCGTGTTGAAGTAACTTGAAGGAACATTGCTTACCCTTCCTACCCTGATGGAAGCCAGTCACAATTTCTCTGAGATGCCCACAGTGTCAACCTTTGACATGTTTCACGAACTTAGCAAGGGGCACAGCTCTTCTGTGCTCGGGAATTATACAACCAGTTAAGACACAAGCACTTTTAAATACAATACCGGTCGCGTGCGCGGCGCTTGTACTGGGTGCTAAAAATAGCCACAGGCACAGGTGGTTTCAGCGCTAAGCAGGCAGAAGAGTCACAATGGATTCCATGTAGATGTATAGTGTTCAGTTAGAACTTTCTTCATTATTACAAAGCAAGCCTAGAAAACAACTAGTAAGTTGGCATTGGTGTAACAATATCTGCACACCGATATGGAGGCAGATACACCTCAGTCTTACGTTTTACTAGTGTTTACTTCACACATGCTGAGTTAGATCTAGATTTGACATATTATATAAAAACAAAACTTTAGTGCCATGACCAAGGTGAGAAAAGAAACCCAATGACAGTTGGCACAATAATCTAGAATCTAGCGTATTGTATGATTATTATCTCGGACAAACGAAGTACAGTAGTACTCTGCGATCTTGTCAGCATTAAGCTGCGTGTATGGTCGGATGCAGAGCCGAATCCACTTCAAACATCTGTCTAGTTGAGTTTTAGGCTGAGGAAAGGATCTAAACGTGACTTCCTCCATATGTGGTCGATCCTTGTACCGACTGTCACTGTTACAACAACACTAGGAACAACGTTTAATCGACATTTTGCTATGACAGTAGAGCATCGTGTTCTGTATAGCCTACAAAACACAGTACTAACCGGTCGCTTGTGCGGCGCTTGTACCGGGGTGCTAAAAATAGCCACCGGTGGTTTCCAGGTCAGCGCTAAGCCGGAACAAGTCTATTTCATCCAGGTCGTTACCTTCTCTCACTTGATGGCACAAAAGTAAAGCTCTTAATAGCTGTCTGCCTCAGTGACTATATCTCTTTGTTCTATCTCGATTTATTGTTAAGGGGAAAAACCGATTCTTAAGCCTCCTCTCTATATACACGTCCTGACCATTTGGGTGAAACAGTTCCTACAAGCACCAGTACGTCCCAGATGAAAGTGTAGCTTTTCTGTGCCTTACTTCGACGTTCCCGTAAGGGAGAATATTTTTTTTTCCATTGCAGATAAGCAAAAGTAGATCCAGTCTTTTTATTTCCAGACACATCTGGGTCATTTTCTCTTGATTCGCTTTTGTGCTGCCGGCGGTTACACTGAAAGAAATAGACATCATGATCCTAGATATTAGAGTTCAGATCTTTACTACATCCACACCTAATCTCGACCGTGGACACCTGCTCTCGGAAAGTGCCTCTCTTTGAAAAGCGCTATCTTTAAAATAACTTTACCTATGATGTATGTGTATTTATGCGGTTTTGTGCAGTTTTTAATTTGCGTTTTGACTAGTCTAGATCTAAGTCTAAATCTGAAGGGTAAGACTTAAGACTCTAGTCTTGACTAATCGGCTTAGTCTTGGTCAAATCTGAGACAGCATTGACATGACGAATTTTTAGATTGAGAAAATAAGAATTTACGGTAGATCTACCATCAAACTATTAAAGGTAACTGAAATTTAGTGGCAGTTGTTTTTTAGTTTTAATTTTAGGGCTCCAAAACATTGCAACAGCACACATTCTAGAATCTAACATCTTGTGTCCAGTCACAGTCAAATAATCCTCAAAATGCGAAAGTTTGAACTCTAAGAGCAAATCATACTTTCTAGCTCTTTAAAGAATCTTTGAAATTTGGAAATGGCAACATTCTGACACACCAATTAAATTTAATCGCCTTTCCTCCCACAGCAGTCATGATTTGTCAAAAGACGTCATTCAAATAATTTTTGACCAGCCGTGAAATCTTAGTACAAAATAAGGTTTGTAATTCTTTACAGATTTTATTTGCAAAGTTTTAGAGGAGAAACAATAAAATGGGGCAAAATGTTCCTGAAGACTATGGATAAAAGAGCGGTCTCATATTGTGGGTCTCAAACTCTGGAATCCAGCCCCCTCCACACACATACCCCAGTACATCTCATGTTGAAACTCTCAAAAATCGGTTGAAGACGGATCTGTTTATGTTCTAATGTTCTAAGGTTGCTCTTGAAATATTTTACATTTCTTTTTTCGCTTCGTTGAATGTGTATGTACATATAATGAGTTGTTTAGACAAGTATATTATTTATGTCGATATACTTATATGTATATATGTATATATATAATATTTATAAAAGGCTCAGAGCTTGCCGCTCTCTGGAGTTGAAAGCTTTACAAATGCTGTTTATTTATTATTATTATTATTATTAATCCGGTTGAGACAAAGACTTGTGTAAGCTAAAACAAGAAAGAAGAATTTACTTCTTTGGAAAAAAAAATCTGTGATAATTATTTAGAGGTTTGTTATTATTCGCGTTCACTCACGTATACTGTTTTTCGAAGTGAACAAAGAAATGTGTATGGCTACCAGGGACTCGATGTTGCTCTGTAACAACACACACATGAACGAAACAGTGTGATATTCTTAGTATTGTACATCACGCTCGATAGTATTGCAAACCATTCGTTCCCGCTAGATCTGCGTTCTTTAAGTAAGGCAATTAGGCGGTAGACAAAACAAAATACTCTCTTGCATTCAGTGCGTGTGTTCGCAGAGAAACACACTCACACATCCGATATTACACACACACAAACACACACACAGATATTACACACACACAAACAAAAATAAAAAATACACACACACAAACAAACACACAAATATACACAAACACACACACACGCATACACACACTCACATACATACACATGCATATGTCTCTGCATTGAGGTAGAGACGCAAATAAGGGAAGAGGGTGGAAAAAAAGAAAAAATGGCTTTATGCGTCATACAAAACATCGCAGTTCCTAGCAACGAACCACAAAATGGTCATGATCTTCTGTTGAGAGGTTGGGAAGAGGGAGGGGAAGGAAGAGAAAGTGCATTTATGACGTCATACTGCGTTGGACGCTTCTGTGCTACTGCTCTGTTTGGCCTAGCGGCATCTTAACCAGCACAGCGATGACATTTCCATTCCTAGTTTCAGTTTCGACACCTCTAAATGGCCTCTTGAACATCCCTACCCATTCACCAGCTCTGAATTAGCATAGCCTTGTTTCTTTTTTCCTAGACCGGTGACATAATATTTTCTCGCAAAGAAATTCCTAACCACAGAGGAACATTTATTATTTATAGGGTATCTCTAGATCTATGTCCCTACTTCAGTTCACGCAAAACAACCGAGACTGGTTCATGAGATATGGTCAAGCTTCTCCTTTCGCCATGTCCATCTTATTCCTTCAGAGCAAGGTTTTATTCATGGCGTAGCTTTTGTATACTGACCATTGCATCCTGAGGCAATGTTTGTTTTATCCCCACTGGTGAACGGAAGGAGCGGTTCTTTTATTCTGTGGACCGTTCCTCGGAGATCCTAAGCAATGTAAGGATCAATCTCGCGATTGATGCGGAAGAGCTACAAAAGAGTGCAGTAACTTGCAAATCTAGTTTGCAATGTTTATGTCTGTGTCTTAATTAATAGCGTGCATACCAGCTTTGATTTTGCCACTTCCTCTTCTGGCACAAGGCCATTGATTGAAAATTCCACTAATAATTTTTTTTCATTGATCCAAGAGTTTAATAAAAATCGCTTTTGATTATGGCAGGATCCACTTATTTGTCGTTTTCCCATACTCTCGTGGAGTTACATTTGTGTACGGTATTATGCCCAAACGATAGACTAATCGTAAAATAGTTCTTTGAATACGATACTCTTCTTTCTTGCCTGTTGTTCATCTCTATCAGTTGGTTGTAACCTTAGCATATTACACATTTTGAGAAGCACATTCATGCTGTCTTTTTTTTTGTTTTATTCTGCTCAAACTGTCATTTTTTTCCTTCTACTTCATATCACAAGTATCGGTTCTATGTTGGCTACAGGCATTATGCGTGATGTATCGTTACTTTGTAGAAGATGTCGCCTTCCTGCCTATTATTATGTGGTCAAAATTATGGTTATTAAAATACTACCCTGTACTATATCATGTGGAGTATCGATATCTCGGATGCGATCGCATTTCACCAAAACTATCGTAATACATGTATTTTCGCACTTCATATTATCGATGGTTTTACAGGCCTTCTATCGACTGTTTTATAGCTTTGCCATCCTGGAAATTTCCCCTTGCGCTCATCGTCATCGATTGAGTATTCTTTCCAAGAACAATATCAGGCGATATATATGAGAAGATAGATTTCAGGGGACTTTATGTAACGTTACAGTAACACCACTACTGTTCGGCTTCTCCTTTCTTTCCTATCCATGAATCCAAGAGGTTACCAGAACTAAGTGCATGTACGCCATTGAGTATTTAAAGACCTAGGACGATTTGTCTATGAAAAATGTCAAATTTCTAAAGCTACCAAAATTTGGTACTTGCTCTTGATTTCTGCTAGGATATATGCACAATATAGTAATTTTCATCTGATTAGCAAGGAATTATTCTATACTTAAGAGTTTTAGACAGGAGCTTTATTTTCTCCCGTATCATCCTTGATTGTGTTTAATTCCCACTGACGCGAAAGATATTAAAATAAGGTCCTTTCGAAATTAAAGAGAAATTATAATAGACCTGTGATAGGGAGATTTGAAATTTCCGAATCACTTTAGCGGACTATAAATAACACATGCGAATAACCAACCAGCCATCTAATCAGACAAGGCAAATGCCTTGGCGCAAACTTTGAAAGTAGCGATGAGACAACTGATTTATTTAATAATGTGTCAAATCCGTGTACGAGATAAAACACAGAAAACACCGATAAAACGAGTTTCCAAAAGTATATCTATCATTTAACGATAGTTTTCGTGAGTGCGCTCAGGAATCCGATAAGAAAGGCAAACCTTCCACAGTTTCCGGTCCTGGAAACGTCCGCCTCCCTATGCAGCTTACTCAGACACATATTATGGAAATCTCTGCACCCCATTCCTCTCTCTCTCTCTCTCTCTCTCTCTCTCTCTCTCTCTCTCTCTCTTTCTTTACTTCTTTCTTTTCCGTTCCATGGTTCTCCTTCCAGCCACTCCTTACATCCTTCGTAACACGCCAGTCACATGACCAACCCTCGGCAGGTCACTTTCACCTTCCGTCCTTAAAGACAAACAAAGAGTCGTACTCACATGTTATCGTCCCTTTCACCTAGTAAGTGTCTTGACCGAACGCTATGGAGATTTACTTCACCATTTAACCTTACGAACACATCCTTTGATTTCAGACAAATCAAATCAAGCGAAGTACATCGGCATCCCTTTCCTTATCCCAGGATTAGACCGTCCTAAAATAGTGGCACAGAGCAAATATCCTAGTTCTAGTTCTATTCTGACCTGGAATGACTTCAGTGACTTTGTGGTCAGTCGCTGGTCATGTGCCTTTCAAGTGTTTGACCAAGACGGGTCAAAAAGTTCTTATTTGGTATCCACCTTTTTACAGCTATATTTATGACAGTATATTTCAGGCAGATAACTGCCTTTTTTTAAATGTGTAACTCAGTGCATATCCTCTAGAATATGGACAAATTACTTTCTTGTGCTGCGACTAACATAGGCAAGAGTGCTTGTATTCTTCTATTCTCGGCGACATCTTTTTTTTTCACGATGAAAATATTGCTTTTTTTTTTCATGTATGAAGAGAATTTCTTTCCCTAACCCACTCTTATTCACCAAAATCTCCAAATAGGGCCTACTGATCTGTGGAATTATACAGAGGAGTTTGGACCTGAAGATCTTTAAAGCTTGAATTTTTGACGTAGATGATTGTTCCGCAGCTGAGGACGAGGTACTAAAAGTTTCAGAGAATGCAACTTCTATACGAGAAAAGAGAATGTCATTTCTTTTGTCATATGGGTGTGTCAAGGTTACAGAAGCCTAATCCAATTTCCCTCTTTGAGCCAATAAACTGTTTTCTCTACTGTCACTTGCAAGAAAGTCCACAATCTCTAGGTCTTCTTTAATTATTTGCAGAATTTAATGAGCTTATTAAAAATGATGTTCAAAATATAGATCTTGCAATTCGTTTTCGAGCTGCGAACCGATACATCGAAAGGTGTAAACAAGCTAACCAGTTTCCTTAACGACAAGTGCTCCGCAGAGAAGGCCACACGGAAACCGAAGCGAATGACCCAAACTTCAGGTTTAATTTATAAAATCAGGAGAGAATGTAAAATAATTCGCAGGTAGGTTCACAAATCTAGGGCCCATTCTCCACAATTTTTTTTACTGTCTTCCTAACGCATGTAACAACATGTTATTTTCAGCCAATTAGAAGTCTGTAACCTCAAGGGGAGGACACTTCCGATTTAAAAACTAAATGGTGAAAAGAAGGTGCAAAATCTCTTGGTACGTAATTTTCAATGCCCACTTTATATATATAGTGTGCTTTCATCAGATAACACCCAGATCTACAGGGTTCCACGAAGTAATCTTCCTATCTTCATGTAAACCTAAAGATAGAAGCTCTTCTTACGCAAGTACAAGTACGTTAAGTCTTGGAACTAGGGTGCGGTCCGAATAAAACTGTCCATATTGGTTGTGTGAGCGAAAGGTTGGAACCCATTTATTATGAGATGTCTTACGTACCCCTCTTTCGATAACATCGTAATCCATTTGTCGAATTTCAAACAGATGAAGCCATGGGAGGAAGTTGTCTGATATTCATAGCTGGATATCAAATAGAATGCTAAAGATCAGACCCTTTCATGCGTACTTCGGCCCCTCTCGTGGAAACACAGAAGTTACTGGATTAAATTTGCTAGTCTAAGGGTGGAAATGAAACTCAAAATTCAACTCGAACACAAAATTTGGATTCGTCGACTCCTTGAATCAGTATTCCGATTTGAATCCAATATTCGATATCCAATCTGTTAAAAATGTCCAAATTATTTGTAGATTGTATTCGATCATGGTCGAATCCAGATCACTATTTTTTCGCACTTACTTGGCTGTTCACGTGATTTGAATTCACATTTCAGATTTTGAATCGGCTTCGTTTTTAACGAATATGTTGGTTTGTAGAACTGAGGTTTCACAATCTACGAATCCCAAACTTTCGTTCATTTTATGAATTTACGTGAAAGTAAAGTGGTTTAGAGTGCTGAGATAGATGAATGACATTGGGATGAGATAAGGCGGCCTTTCTATGAGTGTGACCCCACCTTGGGAAATATTGTGACCTGAATACCAGGAATGAAAAACGACTCTTTTACCTTCAGTGATATAAAGCAGATCGCTATCAAATGTATGCCGGAGAATATTAATTCCCATATCAATATTTATACCGTCTTGCCTGGAAGAATTTTTTTTTTAGATTAAAGGAGAAAAAAAAAACATAGTTGGTGAAAGTGGTGGAGTTTCCAACTGTATAATTTTAGAGGACAAAACGAATGGTCCCAGTTCCAAGAAGTGAAGGCATTTCAATTACTAGGAAAGCTGAAAAAGTGAATATATTTTAGATAATATCATCTGGGCAAAATGAAACCATGTTATTTCAACAAATACCCCACAGTCAATATTCCGCTGCTGATATATTCTCATGAGGTTCATAAATCTATATTAAGTCACGTCTTCCCTGCAAACTAATTTCTTCAGTTATATCTAGCCTCATATTTCTTGCAGCCGGTCAAAATGATGCTTATGTCGCAAGACCTGAGATAGCAGGTTCTAAAGATGACTGGGACGATCCTATATCGAAAGCGAGAATGAAATCATGTCTCTAGACAAAAACACTGATTTCATGGGCAAATAGTCTGTAATTTTAAACAAATTTCGTGTTTTTGTGAGGCATATAAGATGAACTATATAGTATGAAATTGTTCCTCAATCACGCTTTTCTCAGACTTATTTTTCCATTTAAAGGAGTAACTCGCTACCACTTTAAACAACTTCATCTTGGGCTAGAATGATATTAGGCCATTTTTTTTCACTCAGTGAGAGCTTACATATTAAGCTTTTATGTCATGCTAACAACTTGATTTAACCAAAGAGCGACTTTAGTCTCATTTTGACTGGCTACAAGACATTATTATTATATCCCAATCTCCTCAGTTATTATGTTGGCTGGCTTTTGGCCCGCAGCTCCTATTCTCAAGAATGATTTCAGTTTGCAGTCAGTATCTACGTGACATTCTCATGTGCCGTGCGCATGCTGTTTAATAGCTACATAAGGAGCACTGAATTGCGAATTGAAATGGGAAAACCCGCTTTTTGCAATGTGACAGAACTTTGGAATTCTGGGGTAAGACGTCTATTTGAGAAAGTGTGCATTTACGATGAGATCTCATACCATCGTAAGAATAACATCAACTCTGCCTGTTGATCATGGTTAAAGATACATTCAGCATCGATGAACTAATGTAATTCTTACGATGGTAAGACATCCCAACGTTAATGCGCGATTTCTCACATAACAGTTTGGAATCGAGCAAGCAGATTGAGTTTCGGTAATAGATGAACAGAGGGTTGTATTTTTACACACCGCACTGCATTGACCTCTTGTTGAATCCGGAAATCCGGCATATTTCCTTGGCAATATGGCCTTGACACTGCTGCCTAGAGCTTGGTTTAGGGCTGGGGCAGGGGATAAAGGTACTTAAGGAAGGACAGGCAAACGTGGGATAGTCCATAGACATTGTCATTGCCTAGGAACACTCTCATTTTGTGCTTCCTCTTTTCTAATCCTGCTCCTAATCTTGTTTTTAAAAAAAAGCTCTAGGCGGAAGTGTCCCTGAAATATTGCACGCGAAGGAAGTCGAACAGTCATAATATGTATGCGGTGCCAGTGACAGGTAGTCTTTAAGTATGCCTTAAGTTAAGATTTAGATTTATGCATGATTTAAAGGCAATATGTGTCTATATTCGTGATTAGAGGAAGTGTTCGTAGATAGCAAAATTTCGTAAAGAAAGTAGAAAAAAAACGGACACCCCCCCCCCCNCCCCCCCCCCCCCCTTCTTTGCCCACGCCATCTGGCGGAAGGAATAGCGTGCCGTGTGCAAATGTAACTCTATTGTATTGATACGACCAGCTAGTACATTACAGTAATTACACAAATATTTATTTCTGCAGGTGTTAGTAACGGTAAGAAATGATGGGAAGAGAGGATTGACAGTGTTGGTGGTATAATGACGCTGGTGGTGACAGTAGTTATTATTTTCGTCGTTCTCTTCATCATCATAGAATGGTGGTGGCTGGGTGGCAATGGCGTTGGTGGTATTGGTGGTGTTGGTGACGGCTGTGGTGTGAATAGAAGATCTATAGCTATTTGAGTGAAAATGATAGAGGAGGAGAAGAAGAAGTCTGCACAGATATTAGCCTCGTTTTGTGTCCCTTTCAGCAGCTCTACAGACGTCATCCATCTCATTCTTTCCTGCTGTGATAAATATAGGTCGTGGGGAATTCCACATATTTTTCCCCACCGTCAGAGAAGGCAACCTTAATATATATAATATACATTTTTCTATCAACCGGCTACTTTCAAAGATCTGGCATCGCTCCCACGTCGTGCTGCGAAAAGCCCATCTACATTCATATTACCGCAGCCGCGTCAGCTTGTGTGTGCATATCAAAACAAGTCACATTATTGTGTACACACGCAGAGAGTGATGAGTTTCCTGTGCAAACTTTCGCCCTCAAATTGAACTCGTCGAGAGGGCAGTAGTGCTCTCGGTGGCCTTACGTTTTCGTTATCTGGGCAGACTTTTTTCTGGGATTCCCCGCAGCCCGTTTTTGTTTTCTGAACCACTTACGTCCGAGCGTATTCGGCCCTTAAAAGATAGGACAACATGTGGGGATTATTGAGTGCGATCAATCGTCGTGGGTGGACTGTACGTGTCTGAAGAAAGACGGGAGAGAGCACCCTTGCTTGATCGGAATTTATTTATTTCCTCATCCACTGTTCCATTTTTGTGACGCTGGGATGTGGCCACACAAATCTGCCCTCACTGAACTCCAAGGAAAACCTAATCTTGCCACTACTCTCACGCTGACCTCCGCGTTGGGGAAATTTGGCTTGGAGGCGGAAGTATAGATCTAGCATGACTTTACTTGATAACTTGATTATAGACTCGACGTCATCACGGTCCGGACAGTTCCATTGCCGTTCTGTCATCCACGTCAGTATGTGGGCCAGGGTTCTCCTGCTTACGATGTCTTTCAGCATTTAAATTCGGTGGGCTCTATTCCGGCTAGCCGTCTCCTCCTTCACTGCAGCTCCTCAGTTGACCCTCAGGGCCTGCAATTTCCCAACTATATCACTCTCCTCCTCGGTAGTCTAATAATAAAGGTTGTTATGAACTCTTTTTTCTCCCATTTGCAATGCTATCTTGGCATTTCTTTTCAGTCTATCTCTTCTCTGTGACTCAAGCATGGCCGGAAGTTAATATATATACGATGACCTTTAGTTTGCTTCTGCAAACATGCGGTGTCCATTCAGGCTTCAGGAGATTATGTTCGATCTTCCAGAGCATGCATTGAGAATAGCAGCCGCACGCCCGTACTCTGTTGTGCTCATCCACTCAGAGCTGCGCCAGCTGTCTCCTCTTCCACTTTCATTCATGACTTGCCTCCTTCAGTCTTTTCATGGACTCGTGCCCAAAAGCTTTATCTTAATTTTACTTCCGTTATCACAAATCCGCACAGTATATGATAAAGTCTCTTTTCGTGGTATTTTCGGCCACTATCTGCAGTACCTCAGCGTCCACGACCTATGGAGCCCTTTTCCTACTTTTACGTCCCATGTCGAAGACAACTCACAAAATACGTTTCTTCGTCACTCCTCACCTGCCATAGCTCACGCTGTTTCCACCGTAACCTCAGCTTCGGCTTACCAAAACTTATCATGTTTGATTATGGAATTTTCCTCTGCACGGAGCTCACCATACAGGAGATGATTTTTGTGTTTGACATTGCGATACATGACCCTTCCTTCAGCCCTTTTGTGTCGAATTCGTACTGATAATAAACCCAGCGAGAATCTTGCGAGGATCTCCTGCCAGCAGTTGATATGTTGCCTGTGCACCCGAGGTTGGCTCCCGTTCCCTCATGTTTTTTCGTTGTTTTTTTTTAGTTTGGTGATTAAGATCTAGATATTATCGTCAGTCCCTTGCCGTAATCGATCACTAACAAGCCATTCCATTGTCCAGAATAAAGAGAAGTCGCTGTTGTAGCCGCATCGCCATCATTGTTTCAATACATGAAATATTTTAGTTTTAATTCATGAAATATTGGCGTTTCAATGCATGAAATATCAGCGTTTCAACACATAAAATATTTGAGTTTCACTACTTAAAATATTTGAATTTCAATATGTAGCCGTGAAAGATTCCATGTTTCCTAACTAAATCTAAATCTAAATCTGATAAAATTCTTCTATCCGCATCTGAGAATGTAGATCTAGATGTTCGCACTCGCATTCGTTAAATCTATACTTAGCAAATGATTGCCTCGGCATGTCTGAAATGCAGTTTGACTCCTTCAGACAGTTAACCTTATTTTTTCAATCAAGGTGAAGTGTATTTTTAAGGCTCTTTGATATGATTTGTTTAAAACTGCAGGTCCCTTAAGAAGAATAGCGGCTAAAAATAAGTGCCGAGCCTCTAGCCAGATGGCGCATCGTGTCGTGAGCTGGTTAAACAATGAGCCCATACTGTTTAGGTTTTCACTCAAACACGAGCCGCCCAGCAGCCATCAAATGCAAGGATAATACTTCGTTAAACTGAAAATGCTTGGGGAACACGGAAATAATGTTGCGACAGAAAGGAGTCGATTATCGAGTGATATCTTATATTATAAAAATACTTTCAGGTTGGTGTTTTTGTTCTTTTTTTTAAACCGGATGTGTGATTTCATTTCTACCCGGATTTCGCTCAAATCTGCTGTATGAGTCACAAATGCACTGTTTATAATCCTTTTTCGGTCAGCAGCAGTGTACCTCCTGTCTCCGAATTTATGGAAAATGGGTTTTCCCACATCTGAGTGATCTGTTCCATGTTTTTGAATTACCGTCCATGTGCATGACGTCACTACTATTGTGAAATCTGCAGCTGAATTAGCGCTATGAGGTCAAATTCCTCAATTTTGGCAAGTTTTGAAAGGCGGCTGGCGTCAAAAACAATCATTTGATGTTGTTGTTTTCTTTCTCAGCTTAACCACTGTGTGTACTCAAAGTGAATACAGTCATTACAACTAATATTCTAATTGTAGTTCTGATCTGGTCGTTTGCCTCATAAATTATCCCTGCAAATTTGCAGGTGCCTTGACTATTATGGAAAATGCAAAGTTCTGTTGTCTAAGGAAGCCTGCAGTTAATTAAGCAAAAGCCGCGAACAACTGGGTTGCGATAAAATGTAGTCACCAATGTAGCCAGCAGAGAGAAAAGCACTCTTTATTGAATCTAACGATGACAGACCGTAGGTAGGTAGGTGGGTGGGTGGGTGGATAGGTGAGCTTATGGGTGTATGATATTATGATTTGCGTTCCTGAGGACTAGACCTGGGAACTGCATGTAGTTTTATTGTAAACTGTCATGAAAGACCTTCCGAAGAACAAACTGAGAAGCAAGATGAATGTCTTGAAAATGGGAGGGGGAGAAGGGAGGAGGCAAAATATGTGTGTTAACGACTATTTGATAAAGGAATGCGGAGTAGACTGGCCGAATGGGTAATGTGTTGGACTCAGAAATTAAAAGTCGTGGGTTTGATTTTCACCAGGCATGTTATAGATGGCTCTGGACAGCATTTCATTGACTTGACAATCTCCTCAGTCCACCCAACTGGAAAATGAGCAGCAGGCAGCAGGTTCTGAAAGAAGTCCAAATGCTACTGATCAAAACTTATAGCTGGCAGCGTACTGGATGCTCCGAAGTTGAGAAAATCCTAGAGTGATCTGGCATGGGTGGGTAATACTAATGTGAAGTTGTGTGAGCGGGATGTAGTTTGAATACACGACTTCTAAACCTCATTATCATTATTATTATATTATTATTATGATTGTCATGATCATCATCATCACAATCATCATCATCATAATCATCATCATCATCATTATCACAAATAATAATAATAATAATGATGATGATGATGATTATACTCTGTGCTCCTTTAAAGTGAAAGTTTTCAAAACAGAATGTCCAAAGGCAGAGCGGACATGGCGGAAGACTGGGCATGCCGTCCTATAGAGGTTATATAAATTCGCCGAACGTATTTACTCGTAAAGTCTTCCCACCATACATTTTCCACAGAATAACATCTTTCCAACTTAAAAAGTACAAAGAAGGAGGAATGGCAGATTTCCGAATTGTGACGTCTGATGCATACCACAGTACTCTGCGCTCATCTGATCTCCAAATAAACATTTAGCCCAAGGCGATTACGAATGATTAATTTTAGCGGTCGCTGATGGCAGTTTTCGGAGCCCTTAAGCAGGTTCTCCAATGTTAAAAAAAAAAAGACAACGTAAAGAAATATAAAATATGTGATGAAGCTTTTGCAGATAAAAGAATATGCGACATCATGCTCCAAAGCCTACAGGAGATAAGTATCGTTGATGTATTTTGTTTCATATATTCAGATAGAAAATTTGACTACACTGTCCCTTGAGACATGTCATTCTCCGTATACGAAGCAATTTAACCATAAAAAGGAACCAAATTAATGTCAACGATTATCGGTCAGTATTATCGTTACTCATCGTCTCATTTACCCACTGACCACTAGTATGTTACCATTGACAGAGGGTTTTGGTACAGTGGGATTCAGTGGGATCATAACGTCAGGCAAAAAACATCTATACTAAGAGATTTTAGATATTAGGTGTTACCCTACAGATCGATTGTGGCTAAAAGTGAATACGCGACATCATTTTCATTGCCCCCGAGTTAGAAAATCCCGATGTGAAATCCTAGGATACAAGGTAAGATAAGCAAGTCGTCTTTTTTTTTTNGGGGGGGGGGGGGAGGGGGGTGTCAAAAATGGTTACAATCAATAAAAAGGCAAATTGCTGTGTTCATACAGGCGTCCTTGGCATTAACCAAAAGCGAAAATTAGCGAACGCTGTCAAGGTAGATAATACGTTGATAGAAATGACGCAAAGTTCGAGAGAAATGGAAGAGATAGTTACATGCCATCCAGCCACTCGAAGAGATTGGTGTGGAAAGAGGCTTGAGCAGGAAAGCCATGGTTAATGAGAGACAGTGGTGTATAAAATATTATAAGAGGATCAGTGCGTAATGTGGGAGTGTCCCCAATGCGATGTCATTGCTTCGTGATCCAAGACTTCAAGAAAACATACACAGTTAAATAATACCAAGACAATACGAGGTCAAACTTGAAAAAAAGAAAAAGAGTATGGGTCTTCCGTCATTAGAGTGCATGTATGTTGGTGTTGCTCTGGTATGAGTGATTTAATTGTTCTTGCTGCCGTTTGCTTCTTGCTTTCAACGTTTTTCTGCCAATGTTCGTGTTGATGACGATGACGATTGGTAGTCATGATGATGATAATTTGTTCATGATCTTAATCAGATAAATATGGGCAACATAGCAAAATGAACACTGGCACAGTTTGTGTGAACGAGGACAGGGCATTATAGACGTCCGTTGTGGTGAGACAAGTAAGTAAGTTTGTTTATGATATTAGTCATGCCGATAATTGTTTATTACACAGATTTCTACATAATTCATGCCCTAGAAAAAAAAAATAAAAACGTAGCGATTTGGCAAATCATCTCCTTCAATTTTCCTGTTCTGATAAATTTTCATTACTTATTATAATTATTGATCTCAAAAGCTTACTATACTCACGTTAGATCTAGTTTTTTCGATAAGATAATAATCATTATTACAGGGTTGTTTTTTCTTCGATTTTTTTAAAGATCGTACATTAACTGCTTTTGTCGAAATTAAGCTCTTAGCTCATTAGGTCTAGGGACCCACCTGCCTAAAATAGATGCTGTAGAGAACACAAAACTGCAGAACTGTTCGATCCACGCCAGGCTGAACGGAGCCGAACGGAGCGCAGCTAAACAGCAAACTACATGGGACTTGCGACGATCTCCTGTGTACCGTCCTATCTGCCAGACTGGACTGAGCCTTTGGCATGATCAAACATCGAATGCGCAAAAAAAGATTCACTGTAGAGTAAAACATAGCAGATCTAACAATCTGGATCTAGCATCGATAGCTCAATATCCGATCTTCTTTAAATCTGTAAATTCAAACTGCTACTGCAAACTGCTTTGTTTCCACAGAAAGACCGCATAATACATTGACTGTGCAAATGTGAATATACGATCTTGTAAAATAAAACTCAGGCATAATGAGCTAGCATCATGTATCTTACCTTTCCTACGCAAATTAACTTGGTAATTACCATAACAGGATCATTGTTAATGTTAGTTTAGTTTTATTCCGCTTATGATAATCAAATATAAAACAAGATGCGATGAAGAAAATGATGTGGGGTAGAGGAGGTGGGCGATGATGCATGAATATTCCTGTTGTTATCTTAAGGGGTGAAGAGCGCCTGGTTGTAAATCACCTGTAAATCCCCTCAGGAATCTGTTGACTGTGACCGTATATTAGGGTGACTTATCTCTTGTTACCAATATTATCATACTATCTGTTGTCTATGTTCCAATTAATACAGCTTTCTATAGCCTGTCAGCAGTTATTATTAGGTCATCGATCATTTCTCTCCCACTTTTGGTCACCACGCGATGCTTGTAAAGATACACACTTGCAGTCATCGCGCTTCGCCGGGTCCGATCTTCTCCTCGATAAATCGGTCTAGAGTTTTTTGTGCTTGTTCCAAGTGCCTTGTGTCTCTTTTGCTGGTTAACGATTTATCCATTAACGATATGATCTCTTGCCATCGTAAGAACGGCATTAACTCTGCACAGTGAATGCTACTAAGGATGCATTCAGCAACGGTGCATAAAATATGTAATTCTTACAATGCGCAAGCTCTCAAATATTTCAGTGAACCTTTGTCTTACTAAGCTAATTAAGGCTTATAGAAAGAAAGGGAAAGAGGGCGGAACTGGCTGACGGAAGGATTGATGGACTAGAGGATTTGACGAACAGCTGACTTACAAATGGGCGAATGGATGAGTTTGCATCCACACCCAAACCCTGCAGTCATAGTGCAGTTGCATACCCATTATATTGAAGAAGACTCTTTTTCAATTTCCAATACACAAAAGAGCACTCTTTGCAACATTCGGTGTAATGCGCACTATGGTTTGGTCCAGTTGATCAAGTGACAGAATGATGGTCAGTTCAGTGGTCATCCTTCTCAGGTGATGCCAAAGACAAGAAATAGAATAAAGGAAGCCGAGTCCGCATATGATGATTTCTGGAATAACAGAGATGCTCGAACAACGCAATCGGCTTTCTCCTCTACTGTTGCATGACTCAAAGTATAACGTTGTTTTCTCCTTGATCTAGAAATAGATCTAAATCTGTATTCTAGATCTATATCTCCAAAAATTTAAATAGGTTTATCTCTTAAGGCTATTGAGTTCACTGCTCAGACCCACGTGCCACCCATGAATCGCCAGATTCATATTAGCAGATTTGCTTTTATTTATTATTTTTATAAGATTTATAAGATTATGCTTTATCTACCTTGTACAGTTAATGTTGAGCACTGCAGCAGGCTCGTGATCGTAAATCATGTCGCCGACCCCCTCTGTCGCCAGCTGATTAATCAGCTTTCAGGATGTTGCTTACCAAAGAAAACCCACGCTGGGGAAGATCCATCAAGTGTGCGATGTTTCATGACGTGACCCGCTTTGTGATATTTTTTTCTCTTTTTAATACGACGCAAGTCTGCTTTATGGTATTGACAGATCTCAAAAGCTTAATTAAGAAAATGGAAGAGGATTTTTCAAATAAAATCTTAACAAATGCTTCTGTCATATCCGAATGAATTTGGTTTAATTAACTTAAGAATACAAAATGTGCTTTTCATTCCGCCAAAACATTCCGGTATAGAATGAAAGGTATTTATTTATGTGGGGAGCTCGTAATCTTTTGGAAACGGTTTCCATGCACATTTTAATGTAAAGTCATTTTATCACTAAAAACTAAACTGATGATTCCAATCTTTCTATCACCCAATATCGGGTCAGTAGGAAGACTTCTTACTTGTTACAAGTCTCAGAAGTGTAACATCGTAATAGAAGTAGCATGTCTTTTCTGTTCAGCTTTATGTGCCGACAGCGATTGCAGAGTGGGCTTTGAAGATGTTTTAGGGATGAACAAAGATAGTAATATTAAGCTGTATAAGTTTCGCATCCAGACCATTGGCCCACCTAAGATCATTGGCATCTATTTTATTCTCCTTTGGGCATTATGAATGAATTGTGTTAATGTATAAATTCTGCTATGATTTCGGATTTTTTTTACCTACAGAGGTTAAAGTATTTTCATTGACCTATTTTATAATGGGAAGGAAAAAGGTATCAACGCCCAGATTTTCCCACAAATCTCTTTCAAAGACGGAACGCTCTCTTTCTGACTTGGTCCCTAATTTTGTATTAAGCTGGTTTTCACCACGTCCTAATACATAGGCCTAGCACACCTTATCGCCTTATACATTTTAACACCCAGATATTAGCTCACAGGGCTCACAGGGTTTTATTTATATATTAGCGGATTAATAGGATTGTACAAAATCAGTGATATAGCCTATTAATAGGTACCAGAAACCTGAATCACTTTAGTAGGGTCTTTTTAACCTTTCTCTCTACAAGGTGACGTAATGGTTTTTAATAGCAGCTCAGAGCAGTGAAACTTTGTAAATAGATGCAAAAAAGTACCTTAAAACTCTTTCTCTTTTCCAATTCCCTCAACCATCCTTCTATCTCTTTCGATCTCTTGATCTTCCACAAGTATCCTTCATACAAGCTAAAATATGAACTACCCTTTGTCCTCTTGTTACTTATCCACAATTTTTTTTTATGATATTGGGGAGGACTCAGCAAGTGGCCGTGAGGTGTGCAAACTATAATAGGTTTTATCTGCATTCACCTGTGATGCACAAGCGCGGCTAGCAAGTGATGACCGAAAGAGAGAAAACAATGGGAACATTTGCGACAGACACAAAAATGCCGAGAACGTTTAAATTTGTTGTTTACACGAAAATGCCAGATGTAGAAAGAGCTCATAACACAATTTTTAATAAAAACTGCTCATGCAAACTAACCGGAAAGCATATCTACTTATCTACAAAATGTCACCCGGGTTATATACAAATACTGTTGCACTTTAGGACGAGACAATGATTCAGCATCCCTTTCCCCATCCCCATCCCACTTGCCTTCCTCCCATTTTCTTCGTCAGACAGCAGTCATGCAATCTTTTCTATTTTTTTTTCTTTTATTTGAAATCAAGATGGGTGGTTAACGGCTCCGGTTGTGGAAATGTTTTAAGATAAATTGCCTTGATAGCGTGTGAAGCCCGAAGTCTGTCGGCAAAGAACAGATGCTGGAACGAATGAGCATAATGAAGCGTATAAGATAGGGCGCGATTTGGAAAGGTCAAAAACCGCCACTCTGACTACAAATCGGAAGAATAGTCAGCAATCGACCTTGCCGTCTACCGCACTTCCAGAAATCAATCAGAGCTAGATGTAGGAGCACTTGGCTAAAGTTTCCAGTCTTGCTTTACTTCCACTCCCACGCACTTTACTTTAATTGTCTCACTCCCTAACTTCCGAGTAGTGGAAATGACGTCATCAAAAGAAAGAATTACTTCTAGCGCCCACGCAAAGATGTTTCCGTCTGTGACCTTATTTCTCTTTTTGTCTTTTGTCTCTCTTCTTTTTCTATTCTATCACTCCCTCGCCTTCTCTCTCTCTCTCTCTCTCTCTCTATCTCTCTCTCTCTCTCGCTCTGTCTTTCTTTTTTCCTCCTCTAAGAAGAGTGAAAATATATCTTTGTATTAGTATTTAGAAATTGAATACTGCTTGATAAACCTCACAAACTCGATTTTTCAGTGTGTGAAGTGTTCGACTTCGTGAGTAAGATAATTACGAAAAACTCGGGACTGATAGTAGTCTTAGCGTTAGCAGAGTCCCCGTGTACACAAGAAGGGGGTGGAAAAAGTTGTCCCTCCTGTTATGATGCTGTATCATTAAACTCTTCAAAATCGCGGATTGTCAAGCTGGGATCGAGCACTTAACTTCTTTTAAAGCCATTCAAAACGAGTAGGGTGAGGCTAAAGTTCGGAAAATAATTGAAATACATGTAACACGTTTCATTCTATTGATGTTATTTATGTTACAGTATTAGATCTGCTCACACAGCTTTTTCGGAGAGAGGCTTCCCTTAAATTGGGGTCTAGAAAGCCATTCTGTGCCACAAAAAGCATTGCTGCATAAATAGTTTCCGCAAGTTTAGTCATAGTCATAGCTAAAGTTTTACGGATCACCCAAAAGACGCTTTACATGTCCTAACCTCTGCCACCACTTTTACTGCCACCACTACTATCCTTCCACTACTACTACCACCACCACCACCGCCACCGTCCCACCATCACCACCACCACAACAACAATCGCATCACAACTACGCTACTCCTCCTCCATCATTTGCAATCATTACTTCTACTACTGCCGTCACAACAACTGCTGCTGCTGCTATTCTTGCTGCTGCTGCTGTTACTGCTGCTGCTGCTGCTGCTGCAACTCCTGCTGCTGCTGCTGCTGCTGCTGCTACAACTGCAGCTCCTGCTACTTCTGTTATAGAAACGATCACAACAACTATTCCTATTACTTCTATCTGCTACATGTACTACTGCTATTGCTGCTGTTGTTGTTGTTGTTGTTGTTGTTGTTGTTGTTGTTGTTGTTGTTGTTGTTGTTACTACTGCAGCTGCTGCTACTACTATAACTACTACTGCCGCTGCTGCTACAAAAACAAGCACTACTGCAACTTCCGCTGCAGAGAAATAATCTTTTTATCCACATCCTCTCCCATCCTTCACCTCCTCAATTATTCTTCTTCGACGGAGGTAGTAGTTATTGTTATTGAGATAGTAGCTGTTTTGTTGTAGCAGAAGCAAGAGCAGTAAAAACAGTAGGAGTAGTGGTAGTGCATGAAGTGACAGTACTGTTTCCAGCACAGCAGCAGCTGCAGCAGCAGCAGCAGCAACAACAGCAGTAGTAGTAGTAGTAGTAGTAGTAGTAGTAATAGTAATAGTAGTAGTAGTAGTAGAAGCAGTCGTAATTATTATTGTTGATATTATTGTTGTAGCAGCAGCAACCAGCAATGGTAGCAGTAGTACTAGCAGGGGTAATAGTATTAGCAGTTGTAGTAGTGTTGCGGAACATGATGTTGTTGCTGTGACTGTTGGGTGTAGTGGTGGCAGCTATGGTGGTAGTGGTGGTGGAGGGGGGTGGGGGTGTCTAGTGTCCTTTGAAATAGCTGGTGAACTTTTATTGTAACTACAATTATTTCAACTACTATGTTTTCTGTGGGAAAGAACAACCTAGCTTTAAGGACTCCATCGAAGGGAAGCCACGCCAACACGATGACGTCATGTGAGCAGATCTTATAAAAGAAACATTGGCTATCTACTGGTTTAGAGCTAAAAGCTGAACGAAAGGCATTTGCACACTGATGTGGGCGATTGTGTATAAATATCTTTTCTACAGACGTTCATTTTGAAACAAGTATTAAATGGCCACAGCTGTAGGCCCTATATTATTATGATTTGAATGTTCATATTTTTTCAAAAGCCCTTTAATGAGGGTTCTTTCCCATCGACATCTTCCTACATACAGTGCTTGCAGTGTATACAAAGATAATGCTACACTGCAATTTGGACTTGATCCTCAAAAGCAAGAAGAATGATGACTTTCGAACCGCCAACAGATAAAGATCAGTGTGAAGTCCAAATAAGGGTTTTATGAAATGACAAATTAATGAGCATATCTTATTATCTCTACTAACTGAAACATAGAGAAAATGATTACTCCCAGCCATATTAATTGCTTATTAAGATGATGAGGAAAAAATATGATTAGATTTGAGGGTAAGCGGCAAATGTAATGAATGGCTGGTAACTATGGTTGCCTGTCTATATATAAAATGTACCCACTTCAAATATGCTTGTTTCGTTATCATGACATAACACGCAATTTAAAATTGCACCCTCTAAAGTTAATATAGGTTACAAAGTAAGGAGGTACAGTTATTCATTCATGAGCAATAAATTCATGTGATTCCACTTTTGTATGTATCATCATAGGTAAAATAAAAATGACCACTTCAACAACAAGTTTAACAACAAGTTTATGTAAAGCATCAAAACCACATTTTGCATACAGTAACACGAGCATCTCAGATCGTGATCTTTAGATCAGCTCACGTGAACTTGATCTGAGCTAACCAGCTATTTTAGATGAACTGATCTTGATCTGAACTATACCTATGTTGGTTGTTTGATCTGATGTTGATCTGATCTGGAATTTTCTAACTACATTTAAGCTCAGTTCACAACTTCATATCGACTTCGAAAATCAGAGTTGAAAGCCGATTTTTTTTTTTTTTGCAGAGCGAGTGAAAAGAAAACCGCTTTAAGAGTGAGCGCGGCGTTTTCCACCCCTCTAAGTCTTCGTCGGGCAGTCGTCGGTCAGATTTCGACATTACAACTTGTTGCCTTAGTGTGTGAAACCGTAACTTTTCCCGAGAGAGGGAAAAAGAAATTCATCATTAAGAAAGCCAAAAAGCAGAAATGGGTGGACACATGTGCGGAGCTACACCTACGCACGGATGGTAACAAGGCCTGGAATCTTTTAAACAACCTGGCAGGTCCTCGTCGCAAGACTAACCCAAAAGCCCTTTCAACAGCCAACACCACCATCCTTAGAAACAACAATAAAGCAGAACAGTTCAACAAGTACTTTGCCAGCATCAGCAAGTCCACGAGGAAGAGCGCATTTCACAAGAGACTCATGAAGCTCCTCAACGCAAAGGAGAAGACTGAACCTGAAAGAAACACTCTTTTCGAAGACACATTTACAACAGTCGAACTAGAGGAAGCACTCAAGAAATTGGAAGTCAGGAATTCACCAGGACCTGACGGTATATTCAATGAAATGTTGATCAACATAGGAGAAAAGGGGAAAAAAAGTCTTCTCTATCTCATCTACCTCACCTGGACCCAAAGCAGGATCCCCAAAATATGGAAACTTGCTACCATCATCCCAATCTTAAAGAAAGAAAAAACACCAAACGATCCAAGGAGCTACCGTCCCATATTATCTCTGACATCATGTATTGGGAAACTAGCTGAAAAAAATGGTCAATCGGAGACTCTACTGGTGGCTTGAAAACATGGGTAAACTCTGTGCTGACCAAGTGGGCTTCAGGGCAAACGCTCGCACAGAAGACCAACTCTTTAGATTAGTTCAGAGGATCCAGGATGGCTTCCAGAGCAGACAACAAAGAACAGCCATCTTCATAGACTTCCGGCAAGCTTATGACAGAGTTTGGCCTAAAGGGCTCCTCCTTAAAATGAGAAATTTGGGAATCCATGGGAAACTCTACACCTGGATTAAATACTTCCTCAATGAGAGAATGATGCAAACAAAAGTAAACACAAGCCTATCATCCAAAGCAGTTATAGAAGAAGGCCTCCCCCAAGGATCTGCACAGAGCTGCACCTTGTTCTTAATCTTCATTAATGACCTATCACAGGTCCTCAAGTCAGAAAAAGCCATGTTCGCAGATGATGTCGTCCCGTGGTATACTCACAAACATGTCAAGCAAAGCCAAAGACGACTCAGTGAAGATCTCCAGAGCCTAACTCTCTACTGTAAAATCTGGAACATAACCGTAGATTGTAGCAAAACTGTCTACACTGTGTTCACACGTAGTCACAAAATAGCCAAAGAAACGCTCAAATTAAAACTTGGAGATGAATATCTCAAAGAGGAAGAGAAGCCAGTGTATCTAGGAGTCCAACTAGATCACCAACTCAATCTCAACAAACATATGGACAATACGAGAATAAAAGCAACTAAGCGATTAAACCTCCTCAAACAACTGGCTAGTACAACCTGGGGTACAGACAAAAGTACACTAAGAGGACTGTATCTTGGATATGTGCGCTCCATCATGGACTACAACTTAACCCTATAAAACATATGCAGTAAAACAACACAAGAACAGCTTGACAGGGTACAAAACCAGGCCCTCCGTCTCATTTGTGGGGGAATGAGATCTACACCTGTGGCAGCCTGTGAAATCCAAGCAGATATCCAACTTCTTGGATTGCGACGACAAAAGGCAGCTTTAGAAATGTATGCACGATACAAACGCCTGGACAGAGAACATCCGAATCGAAAGACGGTTGATAGCTGGAACGAAAAAGGAAGACTTCAACAAAGATCAGTCCTTCACACTGCCAGCAAATTGGCAAACCATCTCACCACTTGTCTGATGACAGAGAAGGAATAACACAAATCGATAAAAACAGACAACCAAATGACTGTCTTCAAAAATCAGATATTAGACTGAACCTTTCCAACAGTCAAATCAACAAGAGCTCAGACCCAAACACTCTAAAATCAATAACCCTAGAGACCATCGACAACTATCCGAAAGACTGGATCCATATCTACACTGATGGATCAGCCTTTAAAGCCACCGTGAATGCAGGTTATGGAATATGGATCAAATACCCAAGTGGCAAAACAGAAGAGCTCTATAGTTCTCGTGGATCTGCTCAAACTACTGTGCCGAACAAAAAGCCATTAACAGATCCTTCCAACATCTGATGACTGTCTTCTCAGAAGATCATACCGCAAGAAATAATCGTAGTGTATTTTCTGACTCCAAATCAACCTTACAGGCTCTTGAAAGTGAGAAAAGTGGAAACTATGAGATGTCCAAAATATGTGTGCATTTAGATCAACTCATTACAATGTTTGATATAAGAGTTATGCTACAGTGGATCCCAGGCCACTCTGGAATTCATGGAAATGAAATAGCTGACACCCTGGCCAAACTAGGCACTACCCTACCACGGCCTACAATACCAGTAGACTATGCCACAGTAAGAACTATCCTCCATTCTAACTTCAGAGAGGAGTGGCTGAACTCGTGGGCCAGAGGAACAACAGGGAGAGCACTGTACAACCATATGAGTAAACCAGATCCGGCAGATAACATCAACGTACTGGAGAGAAGAGAACAAGTAGCCATATTTCGCCTACGAAGCCAGCATGTTCAACTGAACTACCACCTCAATAGGGTACAACTCCAGATAGCACCAGTATCCCCCTGTGCCCATACCACCACGAGACAGTAAACCACCACCTTTTTCACTGTCCTGGACTGGCTGACCTGAGAAACCTTCTCCTTCCTCCCAACCCTGATGTGCACAAAAACTTTACAACACCCCGCAACAACTGAAGCAAACCGCTAGATACCATTACATGGCAAAGAGCAGAAGGGCGAGGGCCCAGATGCAGTTGGATCAACAACAACAACAACAACAACAACAACAATGATGAAAAAGAAAAGATCTTACAAAATCTGCTGCGAAGTAACGTGACGTGCTGGATCCTCTTTAGGTTTGTGACACCTATTAGAAGGGCAAATCACTCATAGTGTGTACAACCCAATTAATCCGCTAATATATAAAATCCCCCTTTTTGGGGGCCCTGCCAGACAGTGTTAGGGTGTAGAATTATGTAAAATTACCTGTGTTCTAAGTAAAGCATCTAATTTTAAAGTTTCAGGTACAATTTGAGCCTTCTAGATAAAAAAATAAAATGTGTAGACCTATGTATTCGCACGCGGTCAAAACCAGCCAAATGGAAATTTGGGGACCAAATCAGAATTTGAGGTGATCTTTTTCAAAAGACATTTGTGAAAAATTTTGGGCGTTGACCCCCCTTTTTCTTCCCGTTAAAAGATCGGGCAAAAGAAGTACTTTAACCTCCATGGAAGAAATTTCCCCAAATCACAGTGGTATATTTAGAATAACGCAAAATGTTAATAGGGCCAAAAGAAGAAAAAACAATAGGTGTCAAAGACCTTAATAGGCAGCTAGTACCTGGCATGTTTCCACTTAGAAACACAATGTTTACATCATGGTGGTCGAGGTAGGTCATCTAGGCTATCTGGACAGTCTTTTAAACTTCCTCTACCCCTGGGGCCCTCCCCAGCCCCCCTCTCCCCCCACCCCCCTAGTCTAGCCTGTATGGGACTTAGATCTAGATCTACGTGCTGCAGACTCAGTTTACATGACACACGCTTTTTTTTAAATAGTTTTTTTCTCGTTCTCTTTTTGTCCTTGTCTCTCTTGTTTTCCTCCCACCCTCCACCCCCTCCCCCCACCTTTGACACACACACCCAGTGTTGGCAAAAATGCACAAAATTTGGCCAATTTTTTAAATTTAAGATTTCATTCGTTCCTTTTATCTTACTTACTTCCACCTCCAACCCCACCATCAACCCCTACCCCTACACCCATCCACCCCACCCCTACCCTTAAGAAAAATCACCACCCCACCCCTTCTCAGCCCACCCCATAGGCTCACATGGTATTGCCAAAGGAAGCTGAATTTTTTTTTAAATTCTTTATGGCAGATGCACCAAACTTTTATTTCTCCAGGGCTTCTTCCCCAATCAATAACACAATCAGCCTTTAAGAAATGCCAATATGATCACTTTTAGGTTTTAAATGTGTGGTTACAAGTGGATTTTATCATCAAGGGTTGCAAATATGGTCACCTAAAAACTACCTGCTTATGCCAAGGTGTTTACATGGAAACAATGACCAGCCAAGAGAGAGTCATTTTCCCCTTCCCTCCCAATCACCCCCAAGTCACTCCCCTCTGACCATTCCCTACTATTTCCCTTCCAAACAGGCTACCATGGCAAAATATTAGGGTTGAACTGTAGGTTCATGGGAGCTATCAAAGTAGCATAGGGTATGCCATCAAGAGAATAGGCTATTTTCAGAGGTATCAAACTCTTATTGGGCCATAAGAATGATCTAAGGCATATAATTCAGCAACATTGGCACCATTTTATAGGGAATTGAATGTGCTTGACAGCTGACAGTTGCATATTTCTCCAGGGAACTAACAAAGGCTACCAACACCTCATCCAATCCATCTCAGTGAGTGAGACTATTGAAAATTTTCTGTATCCCTATGCAAATATACCTCACCACAGGAATATCATTCTCTGTCATTAAAGAAGCAATAAAGAGACACTTCAACAGTACAGAATGCATCACTATTGACTACTCAAAACATATGTAGGGAATAATTAAATGTGGGGAGGGGTTAAACAAACCAGAAGGCAATGGCGATAACAAGAGTAAAGATGGGAGGTAATTTTAGAGTGTAAGGAGGTCGAAGAGGCCGAAACATTTGTTTGATGGGAGTATCTTTCTCTGAAGATCTTTTGTTGCTACGTTCTTCGATTACGCGAGTTTTCTATTAAATTCTATCGTTGCTTTTGTCCTCTTTTATCTAAACAAACATTACTTATACCAGCCAGGCAAAAGTAAGGTGGTTTCAGCCATGAAGTGGTAAGGACGCTCCAAATTAATGTCATGGGTGATATGTACAATCAGACAAAAGACACTTCAGAGAGAGAAAAAAAGAAACCTCAGAGCTATAGCTCTGGCTCTATTTCAGTCCAACCGCGATTCCTCTGTGTTCCCATCGTATGTAGTAATCACATGTCTGTGTGTTCTTTTGTATTTAACCACAATAAACGACCCGTGCTTCTACAGAATGAAAAGTCTGACACAGGGCCTAAACCCCTTTTCTGTTTTTGGCTAGTCACGCGAAGGTTAATCCCCAATGATGCACGGTTCTTGTCCATGAAATGTGGCAAGAGCTCACGTGCGGTAAAGGGCACGAGGTGGTCGTCAGATCTGTGCTGGTCTTCTTCCAAAGAAATGTATCGTGAGCGTGTCTTGACTTCAGACACAGTACTAAGACGTTATTGATGTTATCGGTCGTGATTTAGGCCAAATGCCAAAATTTCGGATCCGTAAGCTGCGGTTCGCGCCCTTTGCCCCCAAAAGGTCTTTGACACCTATTGTTTTTTCTTCTTTTGGCCCTGTGATTTCGGGAAATTTCTTCCATGGAGGTTAAGTACTGTATTTCTTTTGCGCGATCTTTTAACGGGAACAAAAAGAGGGGTCAACGCCCAAAATTTTTCACAAAAATGTCTTTTGAAAAAGATCACCTCAAATTCTAATTTGGTCCCCAATTTCTCATTTGGCTGGTTTTGACCGCGTGCGAATACATAGGCCTACACATTTTATTTTTTTT
>JAWQUT010000017.1:2807077-2819133 GCA_033807755.1 Ellobium chinense | reverse complement strand
ACACACACACACCCAGTGTTGGCAAGAAATGCACCAAATTTAGCCGAAGTTTTTAAATTTAAGATTTCATTCCTTCCTGTTTCCTTCCCTACATCCACCCTCAACCCCACCATTAACCCCCACCCCTACCCTTAAGAAAAATCACCACCCCACCCCTTCTCAGCCCACCCCATGGGCTCACATGATATTGCCAAAGGAAGCTGAATTTTCTTTAAATTCTTTTGGGCAGATGCACCAAACTTTTGTTTCTCCATCCTTTAAGAAATGCCATAAACTTGTAGGTTTTATATGTGTGGTTACAAGTGTATTTTATTATTAAGGGTTGCAAATATGGTCAACTAAAAACTACCTGCTCATGCCAAGGTGTTTACATGGAAACAATGACCAACCAAGAGGGGGGTCACTTTTCCCCTTCCCTCCCAATCACCCCCATGTCACTCCCCTCTGACCATTCCCTACTATTTCCCTTCCAAACAGGCTACCATGGCAAAATATTAGGGTTGAACTGTAGGTTCATGGGAGCTTTCAAAGTAGCATAGGGTATGTCATCAAGAGAATTGGCTATTTTGAGAGGTATCAAACTCTAAATTGGGCCATAAGAATGATTTAAGACAGATATTGCAGCAACACTAGTACCATTTTGCAGGGGAATAAATGTGCTTGACAGCTGACACTTGCATATTTCTCCAAAGAAACTAACAAAGGCTATCAACACCTCATCCAATTCATCTCAGTGAGTGAGACTATTGAAAATTTTCTGTGTCCCTCTGCAAATAAACCTCACCACAGAAATATCATCCTCTGTCATTAAAGAAGCAAGATAGAGACACTTTAACAGTAGAGAATGCATCACTACTCACTACTTAAAACATTAAATGTGGGGAGGGGTTAAGGTTTGTGACACCTATTAGATGGGCAAATCACTCGTTGTGTACAAGACAAGCCACCCATTTTTTGGGGCCCTGCCAGCCAGTGTTAGGGTGTAGAAATGTGTAAAATGATCTGTGATCTAAATAAAGCATCCAAGTGTAAAGTTTCAGGTACAGTTTGAAAAATGTGTAGGCCTATGTATTCGCACACGGTCAAAACCACACGCTCACGCTCATCAAACGTTATCGCATCATCCTTGTTCTTGTCACCATGGGATTCTTGGTCCTGAATTCTCTGACGTAAATTTTCACCACATCTTGAACATAGAAAATAGCAAAACATCCGTCCATTGTTGATTCGAAGTGAGCCAACTACCATTTCAGCTGAACTTGTTGCCAATACAAAAGTTATGTACCTTTTCATAATGAGTTTCCCGATTTTTATGTTTTTGTTTGTGTTATTCTATGAATTCTACGGTGATTTCAAGATTTCTTTCTCAAATGAGGTTAAAGTACTTCCTTGCCCAATTTTTTGGGGGGAAAAAAGAGAGGTCAACGCCTACATTCCTCTCACCTCTCCTTCTGACTTGGTCCCCATTTTGTTATTAGGCTTGTTTTGCCGTCGTGCCAATCCTTATACCTAAACTGTCCAAATTTCATATTGATACGGCTCAAAATTTACATGAACCTTTCAAATCGAATGTTTTTTTTTTAGAATCATAGGTCTTTTTACATATTTCTATACTCTGACATTGGGTGACAGTGCCCATGAAAAGGGATATTTTTCATACTAGCGGATTAATAGCGGAATAATAATATTCATCTGCTTATATACAACATTTTTTTAACACTGACAAATACACATGCGCATTCATAAACACGCACACACATTGTGTACACACACATACACGGCACGCACGTGCACATACACACTCCAGTCCTTTGCCTTCATTCGGCAGTACTGATATATAACCTGTCGGGAATGTAATACCAACATCCCGACAGGATTAAAGATTTCTGACACCTATTATCTAATGAGATCATTCATTATGTTAGACCCCAAGTCCATTCCTGTTTAGCCCTTAAAAGGGCTGTTAGTTCACCCCTGCTTAGCCCTCAAAAGGGCTGCTTGTCCATTCCCTCTTAGCCCAAAAAAATGTTGTTGGTACACATCTGCTTAGCCTTCAAAAAAGCTGTTGGTCCATCCTTCCTTAGCCCTGAAAAGGTCTGTTTATACCCGCTCAGCTCTCTGCTCTCAAAAGAATTACTGATCCACCTATTTGTCATCTTGATGTAGCCCTCCATCCGGCTGCCTGTTCAATCTGTATTTAGCCTTTAAGGAAAGCTGTTGCTTTCCTTTCGGTCTTGGTAAGCCGTGAGTAGGACTTTTGGACTCCGTGGAGTGCACTGTATTAGACTATACCGTTCGCGCGGGCATCATGGATGAAGGAAAATGGCATGTTTTTTGTTGTTGTTTTTTAACGAGTGAAATTAATAAAGAGATGATCTTCATTGAGGAAGGTTTTCCGAAAAGTAAGAACAGACGAAGACAAGAAGTTCGGGATCTGTGAAAATATCTGCAGGACCAGGGCTCATCAATTATTATCAACGCCCTTATTCTAGTCATTTTCCTTTTCAAGCTCCTGAATTTTTATGAGATTGTAAATATTTTACTACAATACTTTTAACAGAGAAACGACAAATATCGTTGTTAAATCGAAGGGAGCCAACCAGAATTTTGGCTGAAGTTGCTTCCAATGCCAAAGTTATGTACCTTATCAAAGTGAGTGTTCCGATTTTCTTTTTTTTTATTGCTTGGGTCCAATAAATGAAATGTGTTATTCTATGAATTCTACAGTGATTACGAGATTTCTTTTTCAAATGAGGTTATGTTATTTCCTTGCCCTATCTTTAATCGGGAAAACAAGAGAGATCAACGCCCACATTTCTCGCACTCTCCTTCTGACTTGGTCCCCAAATTTTATTAGGTTTGTTTTGACGGCGTGCCAATGACTATACCTAGCATGCCTTAATTCAATATTGATAGGGCTAAAAAATGTACATGAACCGCTCAAATTGCATGCTTTTTTAAGAATTACAGGTCTTTTTATATTTTTATACCCTAACATTGGCCGGCATGTCCAAGGAAAATNAGCATTAAGCATTATGTTATGCACGAATGGATGTCACCACCAAAACTAGTCCGTGTTACTGTAGAAAGCAAGGACGGTAACTGGCAGTGTCTTGCTTCACAAATAGGGGCGGGCTCTGGCGTACTGAAAACTTCATACTTTTATGGTCCATGAATTTATGGTCCAAATACTGCGTTCACTGTAGCACGGGGCGTACTTGGTTCAGGGTCAGAACCCAGGGCTCGATAACTGGTGATCCTGAGTGAAGCCTTACTGTCTACGTGGTAACAAGGTTACCACGAAAAAGGACAAACCTGGGCTAGGCAACAGATTTCAGCAATATATTCCTTGTGAATAAACTACTGCAGGCAATATAATATCATATGCAGAACTGACGCACTTCTATAATCCAGGCAGAGATAAGCAGAGCACAACACAACGATCTGTACACCTCGTGGCCGCCATATTGATTCTGTGGAGTATGACTATACCTAGCATGCCTTAGTTCAATATTGATAGGGCTAAAAAATGTACATGAACCGCTCAAATTGCGTGCTTTTTTAAGAATTACAGGTCTTTTTAATATTTTTATACCCTAACATTGGCCGGCATGTCCAAGGAAAATGATATTTTATATACTAGCGGAATAATAATATTCATCCCCTCATATATAAAATTTTTAATACAGACATATATAAACACACATCCACACTCATATAATATATGCACACAAACTCACACACACATTGCGTACACACCCATACACGAACGCACGCACGTGCACATACACCCTCTAGTCCTTTGCCTTTATTCGGTAGTACTGATATATAAAAACCTATCGGGAATGTAATACTATACCAACATTCCGATAGGTTGAAGGTCTCGTCATCTATTATCTGGTGAGATCACTCATTACGTTCGACACGTGGTCCAGATCTGCTTGGCCCTCAAAAGTGCTGTTGGTCCATCTCCTCTTAGCCCTCAAACGTGCTGTTGGTCCATTCCCTCTTAGCCCTCTAAAGGCTGTTGGTCCATCTCCTTCATAGCCCGCAAAAGGGCTGTTGGTATAACTCTTTTTTGGCTTTCAAAAGGGTTGTTGGTCCATAACCGCTTCGCCCTCAAAAGGGCTGTTGGTTTATTCCCTCTTAGCCCTCAAAAGGGCTGTTGGTCCATAACCGCTTAGTTGCTTAACCCTCAAATGGGCTGTTGGTCCATAACCGCTTAGTTGCTTAGCCCTCAAAAGGGCCATTGGTCCATACCTGCTCAGTTCTCTGCTCTCAAAAGAGTGTTACTGCTCCATCTAGTGGTCATCTTGAAGTTAGCCCTCCATTCGGCTGCCTATTCAATCTGTATTTAGCCCTGACAAGAGCAGCTGCTCTCCTTTCGGTTTCTGTCAGCCCTGAGTAGGACTCTTGGAAGCCGCGAAGCGCACTGTATCATACTGTTCGTGCGGACGTCATAGGTAACTGGGTATGACATTGTGTTTTCACAAGCGTAATTAATAAAGAGATGATATTCATTGAGGAAAGGTTTCAAAAAGTAAGAACAGACGAGGATGAGAAGTTCGGGATTTGAGACAATAATTGCCTGATCAGTGGCTGTATGCATGATCATTACGTTGGTTAACGCATTGCGATAACAACGGGAAACTCCTAAAGTGTTCACTGTCCTTAACGCGATACGTTAATTAACGTATGGATTATGCATACGGTCACAGGGCTCATCCATCACTATCAACCTTGTTTTCATCATGCTTTGATCCAAGGTCCTGAATTCTATGAGGTTGTAAATATTTCATTACATATTTAGCAGAGAAACAGCAAACCACGCCATTGTTAAGTCGAAGGGAGCCAACCAGAATTTCGGCTCAAGTTGCATCCATTACCGAAGTTATGTACCTTATTAATGTGAGTGCCCATAATAAATATTGAGTTTTTGGAAGGGGGGACATATAAATGTCAAGTGTTATTCTATAAATTCTCCGGTGGTTCCGGGATTTTCTTTCCAAATTATGTTAAAGTACCTCTACTGTCCTATTTTTTAACGGGAAAAAGGAGGAGTCAAAGCCCAAAATTTATCTCATTTCTTCTTCCTTGGACCCAAATTATTTAATAGGAGTTTTGATCGGGTGTTAATACTTACGCCTAACACATTTTATTTTCATATTTATAGGACTCAAAGTGTACATGGAACTTTAATACTGGATGTCGTTTTTAAATCATAGGTCTTTTTATATATTTCTACACCCTGACATTGGCTGACAGTGCCCAAGAAAAAATTATATATATATATATTTTATAATCTAGCGGATTAATAGAGTATAACTTTATTTATCCATCTACATATATATAATTCTTAACACAGACATTTTCAAACACACATGCACACTTACATATACGCACACAAACTCACACACACACATGTGCATACTCACAAATACGAACGCATACGCACCTATTTCAGTCCTTTCTCTTCATTCGTCATGACTGATATTTCCCATCGGGAATGTGACACCAACATCCCGAAAGATAAAAGTCTCTGGCACCTATGATCTGGTCAGATCATTTGTGTTCGCCCTATTCATTCTCTTATATTCCTTATATGGGTCCTGCCAGCCAATGTCAGGGCTGTGATCTATTAAAGGCATCCAATTTAAAATCCTTAAGTACAAATCTGAGCCAGATAAATATAAAAATTCACTATCTGAGCGTAGTGATTTAACAAGCATTCAAATCTTGTGTAGCAAAAACTTTGGGACCAGATGAGAGGGAGAGACGATCCTCTTTGAATTTACGAACAGTTTGGGCGATGATTCTCCTCAATCCCCTTACCTCCCTTGCCTTCTTTTTCTCTCAACAAAACAAGAAAAGTCTTTAGTATCCACTGGGAAAATACTCCCCTATCACACAAAGCCAAAAGAAGAAAAGACAACAGGCCCCAAAGACGATGCATCACTCTATCGAAGGGAAACAATTGGTATTTCACAGTAGCCTATACTTTGTAATTTATTGGCATGTAAATAAGGTAAACACAAAAGAATAATAAGCCCACGGATATTTTGAGCTTAGTTTTTAGGTTGTTTTTTTTTTAATACACCTTTCCGTTTTCAGTAACTAATACCAGAAGGGGTTGGTTTGCCCACCCCTCAAAAGAGAGACAACGCCTATGAAAGCAGAAGTCTTGGCGAAATAAAATAAATAACCAGTTTCCCAAAACATCAAAAATCTCTCTATGGCATCTTAATCTGCAAGTATAAGGCGTGTGCAAAAAAGGAAGAAGAAGGGTAAATATGTTCCCTTATCGAAAGTTGGACTACAGGAACCCAATCTTAGGGGCTTGTTACGTGAACAACGGCCTCTTCAAAAGTCAGACTCCGAAACCTGATTACACTACCAATGGTCATAAGCGCTGTCTGAGTTCCCAGAAACGAAGTGCGACCTATGTTGTGTATATGTATATCTTCGCTTCGCAGTGCGGTCTATGCGTTTTTAACCGGTGTGTCTAACTCCCGTCATCTCATGTGTCTTCATTTGACGTCAAAAACGAGGCCATATTTACGTTACAATTGCCAATCAAGGAAAATAAATGTCAATGCTACTTGTTTTAAACATAAAACATATTACGTCCCTTGGCTTGCCAAAGGTCTTTGACACCTATTGTTTTTTCTTCTTTTGGCCCTATTAACATTTTGTGTTATTCTACATATACCACTGTGATTTCGGAAAAGTTCTTCCATGGAGGTTAAAGTACTTCTTTTGCCTGATCTTTTAACGGGAAGAAAAAGGGGTGTCAACGCCCAAAATTTTTCACAAATCTCTTTTGAAAAAGATCATCTCAAATTCTGATTTGGTCCCAAATTTTTCATTTGGCTGGTTTTGACCGCGTGCGAATACATAGGCCTACACATTTTATTTTTTTATCTAGAAGGCTCAAATTGTACCTCAAACTTTAAAATTGGATGCTATATTTAGATCACAGGTCATTGTACACAATTCTACACCCTAACACTGGCTGACAGGGCCCCAAAAAAGAAGGATTTTATATATTAGCGGATTAATTGGGTTGTACACAATGAGTGATTTACCCTTCTAATAGGTGTCACAAACCTTAACCCCTCCCCACATTTAATTATTTCCTACATATGTTTTGAGTAGTGAGTAGTGATGCATTCTCTACTGTTAAAGTGTCTCTATCTTGCTTCTTTCATGACAGAGGATGGTATTTCTGTGGTGAGGTTTATTTGCAGAGGAACACAGAAAAGTTTCAATAGTCTCACTCACTGAGATGAATTAGACGAGGTGTTGATAGCCTTTGTTAATTCCCTGGAGAAATATGCAACTGTCAGCTGTTAAGCACATTCATTTCCCTACAAAATGGTACCAATGTTGCTGCAATATCTGTCTTAGTTCATTGTTATGGCCCAATTAAGAATTTGATACCTCTCAAAATAGCCAATTCTCTTGATAACATACCCTATGCTACTTTGAAAGCTCCCATGAACCTACAGTTCAACCCTAAAATTTAGTCATGGTAGCCTATTTGGAAGGGAACTAGTAGGGAATGGTCAGAGGGGAGTGACCTGGGGGTGATTGGGAGGGAAGGGGAAAAGTGACCCCCTCTTGGTTGGTCATTGTTTCCATGTAAACACCTTGGCATGTGCAGGCAGTTTTAGTCGACCATATTTGTAACCCTTACTGATAAAATCCACTTATAATCGCACATTTAAAACCTACAAGTGATCATATTGGCATTTCTTAAAGGGTGATTGTGTTATTGATTGGGGAAGAAGCCCTGGAGAAACAAAAGTTTGGTGCATCCGCCCAAAAGAATATAAAGACAATTTAGCTTCCTTTGGCAATACCATGTGAGCATATGGGGTGGGGTGATAAGGGGTGGGATGGTGATTTTTCTTAAGGGTAGGGGTAGGGTCGGATAGGTGGGGGTTGGGGTTGATGGTGGGGTTGGGTGTGAAAGTAAGGAAGGAAAAGGAACGAATGAAATCTTACAATTAAAAAAAAATTGGCCAAATTTAGTGCATTTTTTGCCAACACTGGGTGTGTGTGTGTCAAAGGTGAGGGGAGGGGGTGGCGATTGGGAGGAAAACAAGGAAAAAAGAGANGGAGAGGAAGTTTAAAAGACTGCCCAGATAGCCTAGATGACCCCCTTTGACCGCCATGATGTAAACATTGTGTTTCTAAGTGGAAACATGCCAGGTACTAGCTGCTGGTTAAGGTTTTTGACACCTGTTGTTTTTTCTTCTTTCGGCCCTATTAACATTTTGTGTTATTCTACATATACCGCTGTGATTTCGGGAAATTTCTTCCATGAAAGTTAAAGTACTTCTTTTGCCCGATCTTTTAACGGGAAGAAAAAGGGGGGTCAACGCCCAAAATTTTTCACAAATGTCTTTTGAAAAAGATCACCTCAAATTCTGATTTGGTCCCCAAATTTTCATTTGGCTGGTTTTGACCGCGTGCGANGACCGCGTGCGAATACACAGGCCTACACATTTTTTTTTTTTTTTATCTAGAAGGTTCAAATTGTACCTCAAACTTTAAAATTGGATGCTTTATTTTGATCACAGGTCATTTTACACATTTCTACACCCTAACACTGGCTGGCAGGGCCCAAAAAAAGGGGGATTTTATATACCGGTACTAGCGGATTAATTGGGTTGTAGACTGTGACGGTGCGCAGCAGAAGCGTGCGCAGCAGAAGCGGTGCGTGTGCGGCGCTGAGCGAAAGTGGGGGCGGATGTGACGTGGATTGGGGAGGAAGGACGTGATGGTTGAGGGAAGATGACGGTTAGGGCCTGAAGACGAGATTGGGGGAGGAACCGGGGGGAAAGAGATAGCGCTGTGGTGTTGCTGGCCAGTGGAGCGTCTGTGTATGTAGTACATCTGTCGTGGTTATCTGTCTCCTGTTAGTCGTCGACGAGTTCGTCCTCTGTGGTGTCGTGACATACTGTTTTTCACCGTGTTCTCTGCTGTGGTGTGCAGTACCGTTCGAGTGAGCCATCGTGTCATTTTCTACTGTCTAAGTCGTCGACTTCATCGTTGTATGTGCTGATCTTGGCTTAAGAGCCTGCAAGGTCAGCCGTCACCTCATCGACATTAGTCTATAGGTCGAGCCATCGTCGTCCAAGTCATCGTCTTCTGAGTCATCGTCGTCCGAGTCATCGTCGTCATCTCTGTCTGTGGAGGTTCCTGTCGTCGTTACAGTCGACACCCCTGATCATCGTTGTTCCCGTCGTCTCGTCGTCAAGTGGACTTTGTGCGGTCGCCGTGCTGTGGTCAAGGCTGTGGGGGCCCCTGGACTTTATCTTAGTTAGTGTGGGTAGACTATACTGTAGTCGGGTAGAAGTAATCGCAGGTTGGGTGGGGTGCGTATGTTAGGATGAGAGGCTAGTGTGGATGTGTGGTGTGAGGATGGGCTGTTGGGTGGCGTGAGGTTTGAGGGCTGGGGAGGTACGTGTGGAGGGTGATTACAAAAGGTTGGCTGCGTTCTGTTAAGTTGCGTCCAGTAAATTCGTTATGTCTTTTCTATTATCAGTCTTACGTCCATAGTGTCTACGTCTTGTGTTGTGTTGGAGTGAGTCTCGTCTAATTAAAATATTAACAGGGAGCCCGAAAGGGCTACACCTCGTTACATAGACAATGAGTGATTTGCCCCTCTAATAGGTGTCACAAACCCAAACATGCAACTATTTCCTAATCTTTTTTTTTACTGTTTGGTACTGAGATTAGTGAGCGGTTTGTATGTGGGTGTGTATATAAATATATATAAATCATATAAATAGGGCCTATTTCCGATGACATAAAAGTGTGTAATAATTCTTTGGTTGTCACACGTTACATAAATTTGACATTTGACCTGCTTACGAATACTTTGATTGGAAGCCTCGGAAACATGTAGGCGTGTGAACCTGTGACGTCGTCCCTTTTGTAACTGTTTTCACTGCCGTGGGATTTCCCTCTGTTTAGATTTTTTTTTAAAATAAAGAATTATTTCAGTCTGCCTTTCTTATTGCTTGTCATCGCTCATTACTTTTCAGTTTTAGTTCAGTTAAACATTTGAATTAAAAGTACCTGAAATGTCAGTGTTTCTGTGGTCTGAGGTTTCATCGCGATGATAGTCAGCTGTTTGGATCTACTTTGTGTCGCGTAACTGTGGGTCATGCTGTTCAGTTGTGACTGATGTGTCTCAAACAGGGTGAGGGCCACTTCAGGGTTCTTTTCACGGTTCGTTCAAGCTCATTTTTTATTAGTTAGAGTTTACATGATAAAAAGGATCTGAAACTGATATCAGATTTGTGAAATTCATTATACATTTGTCGTTTTCGCTGGCTAGATGCTCGCGAATACGATGAATGTATGTCTCATTTCACAAATCTGATATCAAACAAACACTCATTACAGATCCTCTATAGCTAAAAAAAATGCGCTATATGACGATATATTTTGGCAAACAGAGAACTATTTTTCCTAGGGTTTGTGGTAGACCAGATCAATCTTCAAAAGTTTTCTCTTAATGTGCCGTCCGAAATTAAGTAGAGAGCTTTTCTGGCCATTTTCTGACCGTTACAAGCCAAAATGTGACAATTCACTACTTTTTTTTCCAGAAACTTTTGGGCAGTGTAAAGGTGTTTTGAGTCATCCATCTGATACCACCGCTATCTAAAGAGAGCGACAAATTGCTGCTGATCCCTATGGTGGGATGTAGAGACATTTTTTTCTGTTTTTGCTCTTGCCCAGAGTGACATCTAGATTTATGGAGGATCCATTCAAAAATACGTAATATTTTTTAGGGATGCAACGTGGCATTCTGGTGGCCAGACGACGTACGTAGGCCTATATCTTGTATCTTGTATTTTGGCTGGGTGCTTTGACTTCCGAGTCGTTCTCACAATACAAAGACTGCCAAGTATAAGGTTCCTGTGGTATGTTGAGTTGGACGGGTTACCCTGCATTGTCCGTGGAAAAGTAAATCACTTTCCCTCGTGTGACTTGGCTATAATAATATGGAACTTGTTAGGCTGGGCGGTCCAAGGCACGGGGCCGCAGCAATCAGCAATGATTTTCCTATGAAATATATTTGTGATGATATATGTTATGTGACGGTATAATGATGACCATGGTCTTGTATATAAAATTTATGACAAGTATGGCACTGTGAGGAAAACATTACATGATTAAAAGTCAATTATTTTTTTCTTCTATGGTTTCCGCTGTTCATCTGACTTCTCCAATAAATCCGCCTTAAAAACTAATATGATAATTATGAGAGCTTATGTGTGGGAGGGATGGGGAAAAGAGGTTTTGTTGATGAGTCAGTAGAGTGATTGATCTCCTATTTATTTCACTAATAATTATAAGTCTTAATCGATTTTGCGAAATACAGAGCTATAGTGCACGCACAACAGAAATGTACTTAAAAGTCAAGCTACCCCAGTAATTTAGCAGACCAGCATTGACTAGATGAGGGCTTGGCAATGACTGTCTATCCAATTTCATTATGACCGCCTCTGCATTAATTTCATGGCAGGCAAGGGGATAATTTATTGTGTTCATGTTTTCGCTTAATGAAATTGATTACTGATAGTCAGCTGAAAGACACTTAGTAGCATGTCGAATTTTCCCTTTCCATTTCTCTCTCTCTCTCTCTCTCTCTCTCTCTCTCTCTGTCTCTCTCTATCTCTGTCTCTCTGTCTCTCTCTCTCTCTGTCTCTCTGTCTCTCTCTTCTCTGTCTCTCTCTGTCTCTCTCTCTGTCTCTGTCTCTCTCTGTCTCTTTTTCTGTTTCACTCTCTCTCTCTCTCTCTCTCTCTCTCTCTCTCTCTCTCTCTCTTTCTCTCTGTCTATCTTGTTTCCTTTCTTCCCCTCTGACAAATTCTTTCTTGCCTATTTTTTTTTCAGCGTAATCAGCTTTCAATCAACTCTTTAGCTATCATAATATAATTTTTTAATCTTTTAGAGCAATCTAACGTATATGACTTGTCGACTGTGGCTACCTGCAGGGGCGAAGATGATGTCTTTTATGTATGTGTGTGTGTGTGTG
>JAWQUT010000017.1:2780973-2792723 GCA_033807755.1 Ellobium chinense | reverse complement strand
AACCTTCCTCCTTCATTTATCTTTCATTTTTTCATTCACTTTCTCCCTCTCCCTTCCCTCCCAGTTACCTCCCATGTACGCTAATGTTAAATAGATCAATAATTAAGAAGATAAAAATCTTTTCTTTTTTCTTCTTTTTTTAATTCTCTCTCTCTCTCTCTCTCTCTCTCTCTCTNTCTCTCTCTCTCTCTCTCTCTCTCTCTCTCTCTCTCTCTCTCTCTCTCTCTCTCCCCTTCTCCCCTCTTCCCCTCCCCCCACACGCTCGCTAATGTTATATAGATATTGGCATGCCGATTTTTTAAAACCCATCCTTCCTTGGTTTCTCTCACTCCTTCTCTCTCTCTCTCTCTCTCTCNTCTCTCTCTCTCTCTCTCTCTCTCTCTCTCTCTCTCTCTCTCTCTCTCTCTCTCTCTTCGCTCTTTTTCCGGTTTTTCCGGCTAACTCTATCTGCTTGTGTCATATAAGACCATAATTTAAAATAATTACCATTTAAAATTTCGGAAATATAGTGAACACTATTCTCCACTATAATCCTTAGTGATTTATAATAATATGGAATGATAGCAGCACACATTATCTGGAACAATTAGGGAACTTATTAATCAAGTGCGTGAATCTATTCAGCTTTAAAAGTACAAGGGACTGTAATAAGACGATAAATACTGCTATAACACATAGACCAAAAGATAATACTAAAAAAAACTCCACAGATAAATAAGGACTTAAAGAATGTAGAAAAATTATCTACTTACCGTGATTAAGACTTTTTTTAGACACGACGGTGTGAGCAAGATTTTTGGGTGATACAGACAGAAAACTTTTCACGAAACCTGTACAAAACTTTGTAGTACATCCAAGAGAATATACTGGTGAAACAATCATAGCAACATGTCTTCAGAGCAGTACAAACGCAGACTGATTTTGAAAAATTAAAACACAGTGGTCAGTCGCGTCCTTGACGCTGATCAATCCCACGCAAATCAGCCGATCCGAACAAAAGACACGAGGTTCAAACGCCGACTTTCTGACCGTAACCAGTCTGTGTTCCATTGTAATACTTTGATGTCACTTCTCACATGTCTAAAAAGTTGTGACGCCAAACATTTACTTAGCTGCTCCTAGAGGTCATGGTAGCTTGATATCTCGGAGTCCATTTGTTTCAAATAGGTCTAGCTGCTCTTGGGTGATCAAAAAACATGGACTGAAATATTGTAAAACAAAAACTATGCCTCACACAGATGAGGGTGTCATTTCTGATTTTGTGACCTCAGAATAGTGTCCGGGTTTCTGCTGTAGAAATCTAAACTAAATGATTTTTTTAGATTAGCCATTCATTTTTGTAAGGCATCCTTAGAGAGAAAATATTAAATTGCTTTATTCTTCCACGTATAGACTTATGTGTGACGCGGAGCGTTAGAAGTGATACCGAGTTTTCACAATGCTCTGGGACATAAACCAATGGTGGTTTTGAGCTCACTTTTCGTAGAAAACAAGATCCAAGGTCAGTTCAACTTCACTCCAAATTTGGTCAAAATTGAAATTTTATTTGAAGAATTATGAGGTACGAAAAACAGACATCATGAGGAAAAGGGAAATGACATGCATTTTTTCCATGTGTGAGAGGGGTTGTCCGCTGAAAGCTTCTCAACGACTTGAAGATAATACAAATGGTATTAATTACTATCTTTTTGACATGTTTTCTTTCCGAAAATGTAGAAACAGATGCTCTACTAGCATCTATAAGGTATCTAGAGGCTCCTCAATTATGTCACCAAATTTATGTCACCTTTTAACCGGGCCTCATATTTGTTTATAATTAAAAGGAACATTATTCTAGTTCCAGTGTTATGTAAGACTTGAGCAATCTTTCTGATTTTTTTTCAATCTTCGGTCAGGCGGACAATGTTAGAAAGAATGGTTCGGAATAGTTTATGGACAGCCAGCCTCGATTATATAGGAGCTGACAATATGCACTGCACTGCCCAAAAAAAAGTGACGATGCATTAATAGATCGTTCTTGATTAGTCAACTCAAAAAAAGCTCACTTCCGGTTTAGGCAAACTGTGAAAGCGACCTGGATCCTTTTACGAGATTTTAAAGAATTTCAAACTATCTTGGTCGGTGTACCTCTTGATGCCACTAGGTAATCCCGAAAACACCTTCATACACGTCAAAGCCCACATGTAGTAAAATAAGATCAGTCGAACGTTTTTATTGATGTTTCAAGTTTCAAGTTTATTTATCTAGGCATAAGCCAACCACATACAGTGTAATGTTACATCAATACAAAGGAACAAATGAAAAGGAAACAAATGTATTGCATTCTTGGCGTATTCTCATCCCCTCCCCCCGCCCGCCCCCTCTCTTCCACCAATTTATCCCCCTCCTTGCCCCAAAGGAATATGCAGGGTGCGCCTACCCCAGATTGGGATCCCCTGTGTTAATGAGTCTGGATAAATTGGTTCACAATCATACCATTACATTTCCCTGACAACAAAAGTGATAACTTACAGGTCTAATTCCACCATCTAGGAAAGATGATGAGGTAGTGGTTTGTATAATGTTTTTATGAAACACTGCTTTGTCCTTGAAAGGAAAAAACAAAAGTTTTTCATGAATACATAACCGATGCCGATGTGACATTTTCAGTTACCAAATATGACGATGAACCATGGACTAGACGCAGCAGTATAATTTACATGGACCTGTAATTTTCATACAAATATACTTTTTGTTTCTAGAAATATTAAATAAACAGTAACATTCCATGAAAAGTAATCACATATTATGATGAACAGTAATAACACTTATGTTAAGATAAACAACAACACTACTTAAATTTAGATTTACAATAGCAATACATATTATACGAGATAAGCAGTAATATAATTTTATATCAAATTTCATGTCTTTAAAATAAGATTCGGTGTTCAAAGTGTAGATGCTGGTGTGCCACTAGATGAAGCATACACATCGTATTATCACAATACTTTGAGCACAAAGAAATACAACATTATGGCCATAGATACTTCATGTCAAAGGCATATCAACAGTAGGTCTTTCAGAAATTGACTCATAATCACACATCTTCTTGTTACCGAAGGCCCAGCGTTGGTGATGCATGGACATGCTCAGGTTTTATATGAAGAGATCGTGTATCCACTTTTTCATATGTTTAAGGAAGTAAGGGGGAAAAAAGGACTAATTGCACTAGTTCTTTAGGCATACGATTTCAATAAACCCTAATATCTATCGTATTTATCAACATATAGATATGACATTAAGAAATCACCTGCGCCATGTTTCAAGGCATGAGCTTTCGATACAGCTATCTATCCATTTTCACGTTATATTCATTTGGTTCAATCTATAGGTACATATTTCGGGTTTGGCGCAGTCTACATAAACACCTTCTAGTGTGAATTGGCTCAATCTCAAACCGATAGGACGTAGAATATACGATTCTATAGTTATGTTAATTTTTTTAAAAAAACACATCCTTTCGGTCGAAAAATGTTTTTATCTTTGATTCGGATGTGCAATTGGTCCGACTGCGATCTTTGTTCTTGTTTTGCCCTGAAGTGAACACGCCTCTAGATGGCATGGCTTAGCCTCAGTTTGAGGCACTATATGGTATGAAGGGGATGTGTGCATTTGATACCAATTTCTTAGACCCTTATAACTTCACTGTAAAAGGAAAACTGCACATTGAGAGCTAAAATAGGATTATAATCAGCATCATTGCCGAAGCAATCCCCTGAAAAGACTTTCAGTAGTGAATACATTTATAATGAAAATTATAAAACAAAGCACAGCAAAGTCACTGAGTGGAAACCATAATCATGTCATATTAAGAGATGTTAAAGTCCATTTTCTGAGGATCACAAGCTAAAATGGATTCCAACTAGCAGCAAAAGATTTTTATGTTTTATTTTGGAGATTTCACTGGCCGTCCCGCCATTTTTAGATATCTTCCTGTTTGTCCGCTATTTATTTCTTTACAAAAGTTATTTTGCCCAAGTAAGTTATAGGGTTATCTTAAGTTCGGCAAGAACTGGGAAAACAGGCTTTATGGAGAGTAGGGAAGACAGGGACATTGCGGCCGATCAACTTATCATCTGTTCTTCTGTCACACCTTCATAAATGCCCAGATGGGGAAAAAATGCCACTATAAAAGCTTGACTAAATACAATAAAGTAACAAGACGAGGCACTCGGCTTAAAAAGTGGCCAAAACACTTCTTACCAGCTCCCTAACGAGAGAAGATAAACATCGCTCTCACAGAGTGTTGTTAACGATTACTTATAGGCATCGACTCTAAAGCTAAAGTCCTCGTCTGTTGAACATTGGTTTACAAAAGATGCAGTAACGTCAGAAATTAGCTTTTTTTTTTGGGGNNNGGGGGGGGAGGGATTTGTATTTTACTGAGGTATATTTTCAACTCAACTTTTGCCTGTCTTGTTATTTTAAAGTATTTGGCTTGACTATATCTAAATGAAGTGGTAACAAGCGGAAAAGACGGGCAAATATTTCAGCCCTTGATGTTACCCCCTTATTATGACTGATTTCTTTTCTAAAAGTGGAGCAACTGTCAACAACTGCGCCACGTCTTCATACTCTATTCTGGACTTTTTTACTCTTAGCACAATCCACGTCCAGACCAGCTAGTTGGGCTTCACCACAGCTTCGACAACTCTTCTCCATGTCTGCTTTGGTCTCCATCTTCTTCGTCTTCCTTGAAAAGCTAAGGGGGAGAGGATCTTTGCCTGTTGCCTGTTTTATGTTGTAGTTAGAGGGCTTCCAATGACTGTTGCTGATCCAGCTCGCCTTTTCTGTCATATGTTACAAGTTCATGACTCAATTTGTGTTCCTGTTTCTTGTGGCAGTAGTTGTTGCTATTTCTTTGTTATTTCTGCTACATCTGTTGTTGTTGTTGTTGTTGTTGCTGTTGTTGTTGCTGTTGTTGTTGTTGTTGTCACCTCTGTGATTGCTGTTATCGCCATCAATGCTGCTGGAGCTGATGTTGGTTGCTGCTACTACTACTCTTGCTGCTGCTGCTCTTGCTGCTGCTGCTGCTGCTGCTGCTGATGATGATGATGATGATGATGGTGATGATGATGATGATGATGATGATGAAGATGATATTCTTGTGAGCATTATAGCCTTTTATAAATTTGTAAAAAATCACACAGGGATAAGTTCAGCTATAGCATATTCGTATTTGGTTGACACCGGATCTAACTTTATCTTATTTTCTTCTTAATAGACCTAATTTTGAAAGTGTGTTCGATTCTGTCACGTGCAGCAAGTGACTAGATGGAAACCAGTGTATAACTTATAATCTGAATTCATTGATAAAAAATCCCTCTATTTCTTAAAATGAAACTTAACTTCAGAGCAAGCACATATCAACACCTTATTAAACTTAGTTCGAAAGCAAAAACAAACCAAAAAAAAAAGTCTTTTCTTTTCTAAGCGCAAGTGCTTGTTAGGGCTTCATAAGGCACCCATGCAATTAAAGATAACACAATATATTATGTTTCTTATGTGTTCCCATTTAAACCGGGAAGGATTGCATGAGTATGTAGGGCAGAAACAAAAAAAAAAAAACAACTTTGATGTGAGATCCTCCCTCTGCGACAAATCCTCTGGGCACTTTTCTCTTCTAATTTCCTGGCTACAAGGATTCTTACGCCCCCTCCCCTTTCCCCTCTCTCATTTTCACTGCCAAAAACGAAGAAAACGAAGGTCTCTTTTCATAAGCTAGGCATGAATCATGGCATATGACCTGAAAATTGAAAAATAGTAGAAAAACATCTTCAGTTGTCTATATGTTGTACAACATGCATTTTTTTGTGTTGCTTTCTGCTGTCAGTTGGGGATCCTTACTTGGCAGAGTCTCTCATTATGATTCAGATATACTGTTGGTTATGGTTGTTGAATTCGCGAGCGTAACTACAAGATAGGGTCTTCTTGAATTGAGATGCTTGCAAGATATATGTTCTTTATAGTTCCCTCTGCATGGCACAAATACACTTTCCATTTTGACTCGACGTGTGCAGCGCCTGCATGCCACCTGCACTGTCAGTGTGCGGTCCGGTGAGGCAGCGGCCTTCACCAGGAATCTCTTAGGTATGCTAACGAGGACCGAGGCGGCTTTTTGAACTGTCACTTCTTCAGAAGCTATCTTCCGTTTTTTACCGGATGTCGATTTCACGACATGCACCACCATGTGCACATGGAATTGTTCAGTTTGTCTCTTTCTCACACTGCTTTTCCGCCGCCGTCTTGGATTCTCCTCACCTCTCTCTATTGTGTTGTAGCTTGAACACATGTGACCAGAACCGGGCTTGTTATCCCTGGGGACAACGTTGCTTTCCTCAAGTATGCTGGACAACAACCTACGATGATCATCCATGTTTCTGCTTCCCCAAAGGCGTTTTATAAGCATAGCTGTATCTCTTTTAATGAGATTTTTGTTGTCATTTGTACACCGGACATGGGCACGTCTTTGGCGCTTCCGGCGCTTTGGTAAAAGGGAACTGAAGTGCACTACCAGAATGGCGTTTTCCACGTCTCTCACGTGCTCACGGAGCATAGAATCTAGGGTGAATGATATGATGTCAGGCCGTTGAGGAACTGAAAGTAAGAAAATGGTAAATGTCAAGACATTCCAAGAAAATGCATGCTTTTTCGCATTTTTTAAAATTTATATCAATTATAAAAAAAGCAGTCTGTGACGCATCTGAATCTCTTCTCTGTACAGTGAGAGCGGTTGGTTTGTTGTCTTACTTTATTACGCACTTCATTTTCTATGACTAAACTCAGCTTGAAGATTTTATTGCAGCTTTGCACAGACTTAAGTAAGGAAAGACACATCCTTTATAGTTGGCAAGTTGTACTTCAAATTTTTCCGTACTAGGCTTTGTCATGAACACCCTAGCATATAGTGAAAAGCCTTGATAATAAGTCAGCTATATATCACTAATCTCAGACTCAGAGGCACACTTAAAACGCTTTACAGCCTGCTGATAAAAACAGAAAAAGGGGTCTTGAGGAAGGTGATGAAAGTGGTAAAGCTAAGAGAATGAAAAAAGTGAAATATAGACAGGCATAGATAGAAAGGTAGAGATAGCAATCACGCGGGCAAGTATAATACAGTTCATAGGCAAGGCAAGCTAAAGAAGACGGCCGGTGTACACAGTACACAAGGATACAGGGACAAATACACAATCAAGCATGGAGACAGATAGAAAGACTGAGATAATCACAAAGACTGACCGGAATAGTGAACACACTGACAAAGATGATTAGATTGCACTGCCAAATGACAAGGCTGTGCCACTGACCATGTTAAACCTGATGCTGAGAGGAAATGGTCAACTGGTAAAAAAGTGAGTTGTCTTTCTTCCTCTAAAACAATCAACCGACAACAAAAGTTTGCTCTAGTAGAACTAATGCCACTTCGAAGAGAGCGTTACGCATTACATGGTGATGTAAAACGAAACCGTGAACTTCTGAACAATCCCATAGGTCCCATCGAGGCACAGTTTTGATTGTTGAGGATCAGGTTGTTGTACCTTAAACTTTCCTTTAAAAATATAAACATCACAAACTGGCTATGCCGTTGACATGACATAGCAGGTCTTAAAATTTTTTAATTGAACTATATTAACTATGCCATCCCTACAACACTGTACACTGCGACAAATCGTGACTGCTTCTCAATGAAATTTTCTCTCTGCCACTTAAAACCAAAAGCTGCGTTGACTAAGTTGACTTTTTCAATGTTAGGAAAAAATTACATTTGACTTGTTTTCCTGTTGACTTTCTCTTTGTTCAGGGAATTAGAGAACCTACCTGGAACTCGGGAAAAAGTCAGTGAGACGTTGGATTTCCTGGCTGCAGTGCTCAACTTATCTGGCGTGTGTCTGTTTGATTTCAACATCCATCTGGTTGATATATTAGGGGGCTCCGTCCTGTTAAGGCCCATTAATATCTTTTCCTTCAGCTGTCGATGGACAAATCAGAGAAATGTCCATACTTTGTTATAGCAGTGGGATGTTTGTCACTGGCGACTGCATTGCGCATAAATGTATAATTTACAAATCGAATATTAACTAATGATATGCTTATTGCCTGTACCGCTAGGGTGGGGACAGAGGGTACACGCCACCCCAAACGCACTGAGGAAGAGGCCACCAGAATAGGATACTAATAGTAATCTTTATTCCCATGTCTATCTCTAGTAACACACCCCATAGTAAGGAGTGTCCCATAAAAGGAATAGTAAATTAACCTAACAACTAGCGTTTGAATAGCCCGCCAAATAGAGAACGCGCATGAGTAAGGCAAGTAGAAAGAGAGCTAATTTTACTAACAGTAAGAAACATTAGAAAGAAAATGCAATATAAAGTACCGCCATGCCATAAAATCCTGTTTTAATATGAAATGATTATTAAGCTACTAGTCAAATCCGGATGCCCTAAATGGAGGGGGAATTAATAAAATATGACCAAAAACCGCTAACGGCATGCTTTTATAAATATGCTCTATTAATAACTTCCCTTCTTCGTCTACCATCATTTTGCCATGTTTACTCCTCCCCTTCTATCCCTCATCATTTATTTTTCCTGTATCTGCCACTGTTCTATTTTTTCCTTCCCATTCGACTGTTCTGTCAATCCATGATGGATCACTCACAGTTATTATGAATGCACGGTCATCCGAGCATCACAAGCCACAAATCCGACAGTCACTTTTTCCGCTTTCTACTTTTCCATTGTCACGGAAATATAACTATGTAGGTGATATGCACTGTTACATTGGCTTTTACTGGTTCATGCCTCTTTTACATGCAATTGCACTTCTATTTTGGTTAAATAAGATCTGAGCTTCATTAGAGTAGACTATTTTAAAAACGGTACATGGCAACATTTGCCCCGTCGTCTTATGAAGGGAGGGGGGAAGGAAAGGGGTAAGAAATCGTCATGCTCATTCCACATTCAAAATTTGCTTGAGTAATGTTTTTCATGATATGAATTGTTTATATTACTGTTTTTCTTATATCTATCTAAACATTGTTTTAACTTGTTATTATATCCCAAGTTTGCAAACTAAACTACCTCATTGTTTTGCTTTGAGCAACAGGTTGAAAGATCTCAAGTTCTCAAAACCTAACAAAAAAAATTACTTAGGCAAATATAGAATGAGCATGACGACATGTCACATGTCAGTTCTGTCAGTTCATTTCAGTTCCACAGTTAACAATAATACCTGTTGTATAGCGATGTCAGGGCTGTTCAAGTGCTGGAACACATCTTCATCTTCATCAGAATGTGTACAGGTTGCGTGCTGACTCAGCATCGGTAGAGCGAGTAAGACCAGTAACCGCGGCAGCTGTGTCATTCTCAGGGGAAATAGGATGAGCTGAAGATAGAAAGAGATAATATGCCAGAATATAGTCAAAATTAACCAATATCCTCACGACAATACTTTGTTTATATAAAATCTTGTAGACTTCAAAGAAATTTTCAGAAGGTTCGTACGATGTCCGACTCATAAATTCATAACAATGTTACCTCTTGTTGGCTTATACTAGTCTGAAAAGAATCAGATTTTGGGCGCTTGGAGTTTACCACACATCTTGGAAGGCTCCCTCAAGGAAGTCTATGGCCCGTCTGTAGCTTTTATTGAATAGGGTTCGTTTTTTCATAGAGCTATGTAGGTCTTCGTAGTGTAACCGTCGACAATGTTCAGGAGTGTATTCTGAAATTGTTCAACACTGGCCAATGAGCCAAGACAAAGTTTCAGCGTTTTGAGCATGATATCTTATCAGGAAGGATAGATATTAGGATGATAGGGAAGTGATCTGATTTGTGAAGGATATACAGAAGAACTCTTTTAACATAACCATTGCTACATACAAATCCCTGTTTAGCACATCTCATTCAATCCCAACTACTCTTTGCTTCTTATGTAAAGCTCTCTGAATAATACAAAATATCTGCTAACCCACTCTAAAGAGCTTTGGGTAAGGAATGTTCTTATGTCAAAGTTCCACCTGTATATTATACACACTTACGACAACCATATTTTTTTTCTTATTTATTTACTAGCCTATTTACCTGCCAATTTATGGGCATGTTTTGTTCGAAAAAAAAAACGATCGGACCACATCTTCACTCATCTGCATGACTCTTCCTTTAGTTTTATCCATTTATTATAAATAAGCTTAAGGCTGAGAAATAAACAAAACGCAAAAAAAAAATCTTCTTGAGGCAAGCATCCTTCAAATATCGCCAAATTTGGGAAATTTGGCCTAATCCTCCAACGTGGCTGCAGTTAGCATAACAAATGGACACGGTCATCTTTAAAGAATGGAACTGGGCGTGCGGATGTGGGAAAATCCATTTTCTAGAAACTCAGAGGCAGGAGATACACTTTTGCTGGCCTAAAAAAAGTCACTTACAGTAAATTTGTGACTCACGCAGGGAATTTGAACGAAATTGGTGGAGAAATAAACTCACACAATTTTGCACAAGATATCGGGATTTTATCAATAGATTTATTTATTTATTTATTTATTTATTTATTTATTTATTTATTTATTTATAAATGCTTGACTACCTTGCGCAGCTCATGATACATACCGCTTGTTATATTCCTCCTCCCTTAGTCGATGCGGGTGGTGCGGAAGTCCTAACAACTCTCACAACTGGTCCACTTATATACTCTTCGTCCACCACTCGCACACAGCTCGGACCGTGTGAGTGAACCACGATATGATTTGATAATAATTATGCGCTGGCAGCCGAGGCTCGCCGCCCACCGAGCATCATTTTTTAGGGGCTTAACGCATCAGGAGATGTGGGAGAATAAAAAACAATGGATGGTTTTAGTGGTAATGTAGGACAGAGCCACGATTCAGGCTAAGATGTCTAATAAAATTATGGTTTCCATTGCTTGTGAATCCCGCCATGAAGAATTGCGACATCATACACGCTCAGTTTTGTAACCTTTTAATTACCAGTCCGTGCACCAGTTTTTTTTTGTAATTTTATTGTGGAATCCATGCCACGGGTGTTCAAGATCGTCATAGACGTTGCCAAAAATACAGTAGTAATATTTTTAACATGAAAGTTTATGAAGCCATCGTTTTGATCTCATGTGTGCCAAATTGCAAAGGTATTTTTTTCTTTACTTCCTGGCCAGATGTAGTCTGATCCACCAACAGACAGACAGACAGACAGACAGACAGACAGACAGACAGACAGACAGACAGACAGACTGTCGGTTGCACAAATAGATAGACTGATGTAAAACCATGCAGAACACAGGTAGACATGATGACATACATACATACATACATACATACATACATACATACATACATACATACATACATACATACATACATACATACAGACAGACAGACAGACAGACAGACAGACAGACAGATAGCCAACCACTAATCGAGAGAGAGTGAGAGAGAAAGAGAGAGAGGTTGGTTTTAAATCCGCAGACGGGCTCTGGAAATCTCATTCCACCCACCATTTGACTAGATTTAGGTTACAGGCCTATAATTGTACTTTCACTTTGTGGTCCTACAAAACTTAGGGAGTATATTTCATCTCCCCTTTTCCCTCTTTTGGCATGCCCTGCTTCCAGTAATAAGGGCTCCAGGGGGGAAATTTTGATATCATGGGAATCTGTGTCCATTTTACTTTATTTTACCAGGCACTATTTAG
>JAWQUT010000017.1:2719512-2738237 GCA_033807755.1 Ellobium chinense | reverse complement strand
GGGGGGGGGGGGGGGAGGGGAGGGGAAGGGAGTCAACGAGCACAGTTTTTCACAAATTCCTTCCAAAAACAGACACCTGTTCTCGAGGCTAACTTGGTCCATAATTTTTTTAGGCTGATTTTGACACCGTGGTAATTCATACATCTAACATACTTTATTGTCCTTCATATAAGGCACAACTTGTACCCGAAACTTTAAACTTTGAAGCCTTATCTAGATCACAGGTCTTTTTACATAATATTTCCACACCCTGACATTGGTTGGCAGGGCTCAAGAAAGGGCGACTTTACATATCTGCAGCCGATTAACAGTGATTTGACAGCTTTTAATATCGCTCTCACACACTCAAGGATCGATTACTTCTCAGTTATTAAACTTCAAAGAAAAATCAACCGGAATGTTATGTAGCACTATTTCCAGGTTGATTAGGATATACTAGCTCGCATCCGTGGAGATCCGGTCTGCACTGTAGAGAGCCATACTCACAGATCTGTATGTTGCAGGTAACACTGGAGAAAAGAGCGAGCCAAGTCCAACTTTAGCTCCCAGGGATATAGAAGAAATAACAACCAAGCCCCCGGAGACTCCCTGGGACCTCATGAAGAAGCTGAAACACATGGACCTTGAGGGCACGGACACAAAAAAGACGGAACCAGAGGATAGTCCGTCAGAGAAACTCCTACAACAACGGTTATTCGAGAAGCTTAAGTTCATGAAGGAACTGCACAAGAAGACATGGGGTCGCAGAACGGGTAGGGGTAGAGGTAGGGGTGGAGGTAGGGGTAGGGGGAGGAGGAGAGTAACTGACCTATCCACAACACTGGATGAATGTGGAGGAAATTTTTCTAAGGTGCATCGCAACAGGACGATGGCAAGCCATGAAGATAATTGTGAGACTCCGGAGAAGGTCCAGTTTTTAGGCCCTTTACATACAAAGATAAAACGCAAGGCGGAAAAGACAGCGAAACTTATAGCCAGGCCCCTGCCTTACCTGGTGTTTGTTGGTGGAGAGTTTGTTAGCCTCTACAATCCAATGCGTGTAGTAGAACTGATGGCGCAGGATCAATCTTTGTTGGAAAGGCTTAATCCCACAATAAGTGCCACTACTGAAAAGAGGGCAGAGGCAACAAGCAGTCCTTTAGCCCAGGAAGCCCTCGGACCGGCAGATTACGTCGACGTCCCAATTGCCGCCGGCATCATTGGGGCTCAGAGAGTGTTAGCAGCTCCACAGTTAGATGATGAAGATATCGAAAAAATCATGCGCGAGAAAGGTAAGGAGACAGTGGCAACAAACCGCCATCATTCTGTCGTCTGTTTTCTCAAACGTACGTCGCAAGTATGTAACCATCAGTTTCAGGAGATATATCAATAATGTAGAAATCATTGTCACATGGAAATCTTCATCTGGGCACCAGTTTTGAGTCATTCTTTGTCTCATTTGTCGAAGCTGTTATGTGAGAATTTGCGCATTAGCAATGCATCTCAAACCATTGCAAGAATTATATTAGTGCATCGGTGCTGAATGCATTCTTAGTAGCGTTTAACATGCAAGTTCATATAATTCTTACTATGGTAAGATATCCCATCGTTAATGCTCAAGATAACAACTTGCTGATAACGAAATTATAATTATGATTTGGTGATCTTTCATCTTTATTGTTATAATACAGAATCCGATTTATTTTCTTGGCTATAGTGATGATATTCATGTTGTTTAATGATGATATGGATGGTGATTATGTTTTGTTTACTCAAGTAGTTCTCCTTGTCGAATGAGCCATTTGCTCGTCAGAACTAGCAATGATAATGATTATGATGATGATGAAGAAGAAGAAGATAATGATGGTATTATTATCATCTTAAGCGAGACGATCGGTAGTATGCTATCAATACTTTCACGCTATTGCTACTATTTTTCTGCTGCTTAGTGGAAAGAGTCACAGTTCAGACAACTTCGCAAGCTTACCACACCAAAAAACCTACAGAAGCCAAAAAAGCCAGTGATAAAGCGGGGAGAGAGTCAGACCATCGCCTCAAATCCTTCATTATATTTTTCATAGCCATAACGGGAATTGTCATCGTGATGGCTGTTCTTCTCATTGTAGTGAGTATTATTTGGCTGTTGACTGGTTGTTCTTCAGATTTATTTAGTTATCATTCTGCAACAAAGTTAAAGGGTCCTGTTCATGTAGCGCCTGTGCATTTCTTTACAAAGCAACTTACATTCATGAAATCTATCATGCCACTATTTTCATCAATACCGAGTTGTATGGTGGTCCTAGATGGTGTTATATTTGTTAATTTTTGAGTGTTTTGTTGTTGTTGTTTTTGTTGTTTTTTTTTGTTTTGTTTTTTTTTGGGGGGAGGGGTGGGAGGAGGGAGGGAAAGGGAGGGGGTGTTTATGAAGGCTTTTTTTTTTTCTTAATCTTCGTCGTAAAACGTCGATAATTACCACTTGTTGTTCTGGATTTGCTGTGACAATCCATGTAGTTTCATTGCTTCTCTTGGTCAGAATTCACGGGTTATTTGTCGCTCCATGCTTTGTTGTTTGTCTTCAGCAGTCTTACGCCACGTCTTATCAGACATGCAAAATCCATTGGTAGATTATGGGTGTTGTTACTAGTCATAACAATCATAATGAGAAGAAGAAGAAGAACGACTATGGACACCCATTCTATGAATGAGACATTGGGTGACTAAAATAAGTTTGTCTGCAACATGGGGATTCTTGCATGATCACTTTAGTGCAGTAGGTTACAGACCTGTAATAGGATTGGACCCTTTTTTCTTCGATGGGCTATATTAACATTTTGAGCTGCCCTCTGAACCCAAAGTTTTAGCTTTCACCCAGACCCATACCAGATTGAAGCTCACTATGTGGCCCAAATTATAAGACTTACCCAACCCTAGCAAGCCCATTGAAATTTTGAGCTTGGTTGCTACATTTTTCACTGGTCGATGCCAAACCCTTCCTCTTCCGCTTGAGCACACCCTTGACCTGGCAGTTCCAGCTCAGGGTTAAATAGTGCCTGGTAAAATAAAGTAAAATGGACACAGATTCCCATGATATCAAAATTTCCCCCCTGGAGCCATTATTACTGGAAGCAGGGCATGCCAAAAAAGGGAAAAGGGGAGATGAAATATACCCCTTAAGTTGTACGACCCAAAAGTGAAAATACAATTACAGGCCTGTAACTAGTAGTAATATGATGAACCAGCGTAGACTCCCGCTCAATAAAGGAATATGGGGGGAAGCGGCTCAAACTTGCCCGTATATTATTAATGGTATCTTGCACTTTCTGTGTGCAGACACTGATGCTAAATGTCATGTATCGATTTCATGCAAGCTGACGGTTCCGACCGAATTTTACGTAAAGGGGTTTCAGAATTTATCGCGTTCAAAATTAGCCTGGCATGATCCCTTTTCATTCTTAAAATATAAACAATTATAACACTAAATTAATGAATTAATTAATAATGCTTATTCATATATATAGAGCTAAATCCGGACGTCTGGAAATTCCAGTCATACCCGTAATTCTGGGTATCAGACTACCATGGAAGTGAATGTTTCTCGAGGATCTAGTATTCGCGAAAAATTGAAAATTGGTTTTCAAGAGGAATAACTTTCGCCAGGTCCTTTATCATGGTTTCCTCATATGTGTGAGCACAAAAGTCTAGAGTAATCCGGAATGATGTTACTGGCATTCTTGCTCTGAACTCATACGTTAACATATTACTACAGTCGATAATGTCCACATAATGAGGGAAAGTAACTAGGAAAAACAGCATTTGCATTTCCCTTGCGGGTCATTACCCCAATTTACAGTAGTAAGCCCCTTAAGAATTATGACTAAAAACTTTGTTTAGCTGTATACAATTTCCGTCAGTCAAGCTCAACTTGCGAAATTCCGAGGAAAAAAAACAAACACACATTTCTGCAGTAGTTAGTGGGGGGGGAGGGGGTGTGGAGGGGAGGGAGCTGGCAGCTTTTTCAACAACTTGTGTGAGTATTATGATTTGTAAAACACAATTTCATTCTAAACCGCCTTTCGGAAAGGTTGAAAAAAAAAAAACTATTCACATAACTAAACTAAGCCAACCGATTCCCACTTTTTTATTTACTTCGCAGTTCTCTTTTGCATCACGATTCTTTTCTACCAATAACTATAAGCATTTCTCAGTTAATCACGTTTCCGTGTCTCATTCTTAAGCAAATACGGGATTGTTTGTCCAGGCTGGCTAATTCGAATGGCAAATTGTGATCATGATGTAGCTACAGCCCATAAATAATGGAAACAGACAAACCCCGCCCATCAAGAGCCCGAAATCATTTTCCTCAATGATCAAATAAAAGATGCACAAATGCTACTGAAGTATTATAGGCAGAGCACTCCATACCCTGCATATTCACATGAGCACTTTCACTGACCCTGAAAGAGATGTGCCTGGGTTTGGGTATGGCTGAATCAATAACCTAGATATTTTTGTGCTAGAGAAGCCCCGTGCCCGACAATAATTAAATATAAAGCCCGGTCTTAATGTGATAAATTGTCTATGTCAGCTCACAAGGTCAATACCACTCCGTAGAAAATAATCCTTCAAGACTAATCTATCCAGCCCGTTCCATATGCGCGGATGATGGCGATATATGTTACGATCTATCTCGACGCTGTTCACTTAGCCAGTCGCATGAACGGTTGATCGGTTGATTTACGACTGCATTGCCCACCTCCCGCTCTCCTCCCCAAGGTCGCACGACTGTTCTACCCAGTTCTTGGTTGTTATTGGTTTTTTTTTCTGAGGGAATTACTTTTCAGTCAGTCAGCAATAAAGCAAACTCTACCAAAACTTCAATTTTGCATGTGGGCTTTGTTCTCGTGTCACAGAAGGCTGCAGTCGCACGGTACATACATATGCCAAGAGTGGGATCAAAATGGGATGGGGAGCCATGCCCGTGAAATTAGTGTGGTCAGCAATCAATCATTCATTCATAACAAATAGACAGATGACTTGAGAGGTTGATTTAGTGAAAGAGAATAATATGTTTATATGCTTATGATATTTATCTTGTACATGTTTTGTGATTGGTCATTGACCTAATTAAAGTCATCTTGAACTTGAACATACTAGAAAAAGATCAGGACAAATCATATTGCACAGACAACATTCCTATTGGAAAACTTCGGGATAAGGGCTAAATGGTCACGCGATTTCTGAAATTCTGAACATAAGTAACGTACGCAGAAATGTTCAAGTAGGATAAAGTGAAATAAAGAGAATAATGTTTTATTATGTTTATTTTGTACATGTTTTGTGATTGGTCATTGACCTAATTAAAGTCATCTTAAACTTGAACATACTAGAAAAAGACCAGGACAAATCATATGGCACAGACGACATTCCTATTGGAAAATATTACCAAATGAAGCCTAACGGCCTTTGGTTGAAGAGGGGTGCGGGGGAGCTTGTGGTGTGTGTGAGTCTCGTGCCTAGCGCTATGACTGCTAGTCTTCTGTTCGGCTTCGGGAAAGACCCCGGCTACTAAGCCACTTTTCTGGAGTGGCGGCGTGGTCGTGTATAGACGTCTACCTGATTCCGAACTGACGGCAAGGCGATGGGTGCCGACGCAGAGGTCGCGGGTTCGATTCCTACCACATCACTTTCTTTCCTTCTTTCATTTTCTCTCTGCATTTGTCTTCTTGAGCACTTTCCACTTTATCCTACTTGATTGCTATAAGTTAGTGCTCCGTTTCATCCTTGTATTATTACAGGCAGAAATGTTGTTCTGTTGGCAAATGAAAAAGAAAAGAGCTGGGATACGAATTACACAAACAGAAGATAAATGAAACTCTGTCCAGGAGTTTAGACAGAATGATAGTTTTTCTTGTTCAAGCGTTAGGGTACTCTCATATAATTATTATAAAACCGTCGAGATCAGTGGCCGTATGCATAATCCATACGTTAATTAATGTATTGCATTACCATAGTGAACACTAATAATGTTTCGGGAGTTTCCCGTGGTTACCGCAGTGCGCTAAACCTTGCGTAAATTCACGCACTTGCGGTAATCATGGGAAATTCCCAGGATATTAGTAGTGCTCACAATAATTAACGCAGTGCGTTAATTAACGTATGGATTGTGCATTCGGCCACTTGGGCGGATTGAAGTTTTGCAGGGCTTGGGCACAAGAAAGGTAAGGGGGCCTTCTTTATTCTTTACAGCAGGTGGTGCAAGACAAAAGAAAGAAAAGGGTTCCTTTGTTCTGTGAAGAGATGAGAGCTAAAGAAAGAAAACTGAAGACACAGAGAGAGAGAGAGAGAGAGAGAGAGAGAGAGAGAGAGAGAGAGAGAGAGAAATCATAAATCATTTTTTTATAAATGTGTTCCATTCATCTCCCTAATTAAGGGACATCGCAGGGAGGCGCTCATGTTTGGGGCACAAAAATAGCCTCACTTTTCATCACAATGAGGATTTCTTCCCCTCTCTCTTCCCCCTCCCCGCTTCTCTCTCTCTCTCTCTCTCTCTCTCTCTCTCTCTCTCTCTCTCTCCCTCTCTCTCTCTCTCTTTCTCTCTCTCTTTCCTCCTCTTTCTCATCCTCCATCGCTGGGCCACCACGAGCTTGGGGGCCTGGGCACGTGCCCTCTGGGGCAAAATGGTTAACCACTTATGAATATCTGGCGAAAGTTTGAGACACGGAGGGTAGTTAATATAGTTGGTTTTTTTTTTCCAAACCAATGTACTCGGCTTACGTAGTGTATTATCTTATAAAGTTTTGCAAGTTTTGTTTTTTGCCAAATTTTTGGAACCGATTTTTGTTGGCATCCTTAGGCACTAAACATCAAAACTGGAGTTGATTCCAAATTTTTAGATGATGCGTAAGGACGCCATCTTGAACAAAATTTTCACATATTTCTACACTTATGGAGTCAAAGTGCATTGTTTTGATTACCAACAGGTAGAAAAAAAAACTTTATTTCAAGCTATGTTAGTTGTTTTTACGTAGCTTTTTGCTGCTTAAACAGTACTCTTAGCATTTTTATTTCATTAGAATGCTTTACAAATATTATTATCTACATGTTTTCAATAAACTAATGGGGTGTGAAATGAAATAAGCTTTAGTTAAAATGACTGCCCATATTTCTTGGTTCCGTTCCTTAATCACCTAATCGTCCGTGTTTGTAATGGAAAGACAGAGTGTTGATACAATCCTCAGTGGCCTCACAGCTACGCAGCTCTCTGCATGGCCGACTGTTTTTACAGTAGGTGCATCGTCAGATGTCACAGTTACGAACACTGTATCCATATCTGACAAGCTATTCCCATCATTAGACTTGCCTGAGGACCAAGGATGAGTTACCTCCGTAAAACCAAAACCAGCAGATTCGTTTCTTGAATCATAATATATATTCTGTTGCATTTTCTCTGTAACAAGTAATGTCTTCAGAATATCTGCTCCTTCATGTATGTTGATAACTGTTGATGGCTGTGACTTCTTTATAATTGTCATAACCTCCCAACTCCTCATTGAACCCCACAGGTATGTTACCCATGGGTATGTTAAACTAAAAGACTTTACCTGCTACATAAAGAATAAGAGAGTCTTTTGTTTCACTGCTAGGCAGACATATTTTCGTATCAGAGACAGAAATTTTCTCGACGACATAAAAATTGGGCGCTGTCGGCAAAATATTGGTGTGGGGACTACTACAGTGATATTTTGAAATTCAAGAGGGCCGCCATGCGGGGTGTCTAAAATAGATAGAATCAACCCTAATTTAGTTACTTGAGATATAAAGATTCAAAAAATAAATGTTTTACAAAATGTAGCAAAAATGTTCGCAAAATGCACTTTTGCTACATGACCATGCACTGATACCCGCAAGCTGGTTGACCTTTTCATTTTGCATCGAATTCATGCTTGCATCTATTTGGCATCATCCTCTTCTTCTTTTGTAACTGAAAATGTTAACATTAGATGGGAAGAGTGAGTGAGTGAGTGCGAGATAAAGAGAGTGTGACATAGGGAGAGAGAAAGTTAGTGAGAGATTGAGACAGAGAGAAAGTGAAAGAGACATATATGTCAGTTACTAAATGTAAGTGACAGTTACGTATATGTGTTTTTTTTCCTTCTCATTCATTCTTTTTTAAGTGACATTATATTGCATGTGGTCTGCTTTGGTCTAAATAAACAAACTTGAAACTTGCAATTTCTTTACCACAACATACAAGTTCCTATCCACGCCATAATACGGCACAAGGTCATATAATCTGTCTTTCCCAGGCACTGAAGACGAGTGGGAGCCACGAGGGATTTGGGCGACTGGTCACCCCGCAGTGAGTGGAGAGAATATAATATTATGGTGATCATGACGAGGATTAGGTTTGAGTCATTGCTTTATGGTAGAGCAATAAACCGTATGTTCACGTGCGAATAAGATTATGTATTCATATATTCACAAACAAACAAACAAAAAGTTGTTGTATAAACTATCCAAATGTATGATGTCGTATTGCAACTGCACGCTTAATTATAACGGAAAAGCGATTATCCATTGATACAACATAGAAGGCCAACGCCTTTTTCCGTATATGCGCTTAACTGAAGGGCAGTACGGTTTGCACAAAGCGTACCTTTCAAAAGTAGGGGCATGGACATTTCGTTGCCTATCTCGCGAAGGGGCGTATGCGACATTGTCTAGTTTTTCAAGATAGCTTTTCTAAATGTCAATGAGATTTAGAATTGATAACACAATGCCCAGTCAGTAAATGTTTGATATCTCCTAGACTGTTCGAGCTATCGATACGCTACTTCGTGAGAACATAGACCTTGCTTTGGTGGGCTTTCTGTCGGATAGTAGTCTCAGCTCAAAACACTCAAACTGTGGCATACGCCCCTTCTTGAGATAAGCTACATTTTTTTGGTAAAACGTAGGGTGTGGTATGATGGTACGCAAGTTATGCATTGACCTTATGCTATAGTGCGGCAGGATATATATATGCAAAAAAAGTGTGGAGACTCCGGACGGGTGAAAATCAGTGTGTAAATAGTGAAAACAGATCCCGTCATAGAAAACAATAAAAGAGTTTACTCAAATATTTACTAAAAATCTTATAATACAAGCCCCAAGCTTTCCACCAAAAGGTCTTCTTCAGGATATATATAGCCAAAACAAAAATTTATACGGATTAGCTTAAGCTGTCTGTTAGGTTGGAGCCCAGCCCTGAATACAATTAACAAGGTTATGGATGTTGTCAGGATGACTGGCAAAGGGTGTGGCATTGGCAATGACATGTATCATTTAGGCTTTGTCTGTTACCCGTCCGGGACCTGATGACGATTTGGGAAGAAGAATAGCCAACAATGTCCAATAAGTCTTAGCGTCTTGCATAGATAAATAGTCTTAGAAAGTAATTTGTCCCGGGAAGAAAGAGACATTCTCAAAATTGATGAATTAGAGCCACAAAGGTTCATTGGCCATATTTCAAACAAAATATGAGTCCCCTCTTTTTTCATGTGCTTGAACACCCATATTTTACCGTGAAGAGAGATGGAATATATTAGAGAGAATATACGTAAACATTTGCAGTGTTACACATCGTTCGTGTTGGCTTATAAGATTGTATTAAAAAAATTCGATGAACTGCAAATAATTTTACTTTAATTTTGTTTAGAATTTACTTTGTTTCGCTGTCAGTATCCCAATTTATTTAAGAGCAGAGAATGTTTCAAGTACCTAATAATGTTATGAGGAAGTAGACTTCGTTCACATGGAGTAGAGCAACTAACGGAAACGGACGGACGGACGGACAACAAATGGATGGATGGATGGATGGATGGATGGATGGATGGATGGATGGATGGATGGATGGATAGCTTTTTTATGCGTACTTATGCAGAAAAATGGATCTCAGTGACATACAGTAGAAACAGACTGTCCCAAAACTATTCACTATTTTTGCGACCTACTACTCTGGAGCAGCCATTTTTTTCACTTCCACCCTCAGCGATTAAAATGTTAACATGTTTCTAAGGGCCGCATGCCAGTGTAAGCTTAAAAAGTGTCCACTGGTAAGAGGCAACAACATTGTTGACTGTTGCGTTGTGAGCTATTCAAAAAACAGAAAGAAGATATTTTTATGGCAAATTCATAGATGCCAAAAACATATGAAGCCCCACATAGACTGTGTTTCTCCCCTCTGCCCTTTCCCCATTCCCCCATACTGTTTTCCCTTCATACTTTATACAGACATGAAGAAATGATGTCATGGTGGTAGACCTCTTTCAGTCGGATAGACTTCCATAGACAGAGATACATTCTGTGACGTGCACTCTCAGAATATGTTCCGAAATGTATAATACAGAGCGAGTGACAGGATCACTTCAGTCTAAGTGATTAAAATAAAGGACATTTATAAAATTGTGAAAGCTGTGATTAGCTGAGCTCAATGCATTGTTCCGTTCACTCATAAGCTTCCTCTTATTCACCAGCAAGAAATGCATGGTCGATTGCAAGAAGCGTCGTTTGCAACTGCTGAAGCAACATGAGGACATGATTCACAAAAAAAGACCTGTTTATCCTATCTACCGTGGAGAGCCAGCCCCTGAGGACCCTTTTCTCCTCAGTCAGACTGGGTCTACATATCTGCCTGGATCTGGAGCAGGATCTGGGGCTATACATGGAGCTGTGCCTGGTAGTGGAGCTCAACCAGAGAAAGTAATTTAATAGCGACTCAGTTGTCAGATAAAAAGTAGTTAAGCCAGAGCCTCCTAACAAAACCCATTTATGTGTGTTACACGGCGAACGAATTCCTAGATCTGCCCTTGAGTATGATTCAAATGAATGTTTGATGACCCTTTTAAAAAACGTTAAATGAATGCAAAGACAAGACCCATATCGTTATTTCTTAGGGAGCCCGAAGCGATGGCTTTGCGGGAAAGAGGAGGAAGGGGGGTGGAGGGGGCACGGGGAAGGATAGGAGGCAAAGAAAGGAGGTGGGGAACATGAAGTTGTTACTGTCTTGCGATAGGTTTACTAAATTAATAAAGCTCTCTAAGTAAAGCTGGCAAACGCGACTAATATAGTCTACCCTGATATGGAAAGATTACAGAAAGATACCACAAATACCCTGGTCTGGAATGCCTACAGAAAAAGGATGATTGAGAATCAGCATTTCAATAGGCATCAGTAAATAGGATTAGACGTGTCTGATGATTGGTGCACAGACATGACAACTCCTAATTATTAACGACTGTTCTGATCGCGTTGTTATCGAGAGGTTTGGCTAAGTGCTGAGTTAGTTTTTCTTTTTTTTTTTATTTCAGTGTTATCCAGTCAGGAATCAGAAAGGCCAGACCGGAATCATTTGTGAGACGGTATGGAATTTGTCGTCAGGTGCTGAACTTGTTGCTGGTAGATAGGAAAGACTAGCATGACAAATTCCTGAAAGCATCCAAGAGTTGTAGGAGTGTTTCATGCACTCTCACACACTGTAGACGTCTATGGAATTGAGATTCAAAGTTTTGATATTCTTGTTACCTTGTTCATAGTTTGTGCTTTTGGATTCAAGTGTATAGTTTTAGAGCTCCGGTAACTAAGGCGCGGCTTCGCGGGAGACCATCCGTGGCTTTGATAATAATATGTGTTTCATTTGTAATATGAAGTTATTGTATTTATATATATGATATGAACTGTTGTATGTGTTTGTACTACGAGCGGGATGTATATCATTGTATGGCATTGTAAAACCAGATTACCTACGGGGTAGATAAAAGTCTTTTTTCTTTATTTTTCCACCTACGAAGTTACAAGTTTTGTATCATCTTTGACGATGTCGACAGACAACTGATGACTAGATCTATATACCTAACTTAGGACAAAAACAGCATCATTTCTTTGTGTTCATGGGACCGTCTATCTTTCCATGCATCAATCCATCCATCCATCCATCCATCCATCCATCCATCCATCCATCTCTATTTCTCTATCATCCACTCATCCATTCCTCTTTACGTTCACTTTTTATTCTTTCTATCCGTCCGTCAACCCATTCACTCACGATTATTCACCAAACGATCTCACCCATTTCAGAAGAATAATCAGGTTTGTATTTTAATTATCTTGTGAGGGCTATATCTAAAGTGGCTGTGGCTGTTTGGTTTGCGATTCGTTCTCATAATCTGAAGACAGTCAAGTCTGAGCTTTGTGGGTTCGGCTCTGAGTCGGGCGATTGCGGCGATTAACTGATTCCGCTACGTACCTTATTTGTAATATAGTGTATTTATATGTATGATGTATACTGTTTGTATGTTAAATGAGTGGGATTTATAACATTGTAAGGTATTGGAGAGCAATTTCTCTACGGGATAATTGAAAGTCCTATTTTCACTTAAATTTTTCATCATAAATGAATCATATAGATACAAGGCAGTCTGTTAGTTACTTATCGAATCATGTTTTACATGGTTTGGCCCCCATCATTTAAAGAGTTGAGGAGAAACTAGGATGAACTTTTAAATAAATTATAAGACAGATATAATGTATTATTGCTGCAACTTTCATTGATCTAGATGCTATATTTTTGTCACTTCCAAAAACAAAAAAAAAATGAAAAAAACGCACGTCGCAGAGTGACGTGCCGGTGCTAGTGAATTGGGCCTCATAATGGGCGTACTATTGGCAGACATACGTTTTTACTTTTTCAGCCGTAACATCATAGAACCTAAGTAATTGGAATATGAAATATTAGCAGACAATATTCATCTGCTAATGTGTGTAAAATTTTAATGATAAGATTTTTGAATCTGTGAAAGTAAGTATTTTTTTATTATTGTTTGGGGCAAGACAATATACAGTGGACTTCTGTTATCAGAAACACTGCTTAGCATAATACCTTGCTTAAGACAGTCCCCTTCAGCAGTCCCAGCTGCTTTGTTCCTTATATAAAATACTCTTGATAACTTTTGATATCACATCTTCAAAAGCTTAGTCTGATGAGTGGTTGTATTATCCCAGTTCTACAGGATATAATATATCTATATTAATAAAACGCGTCAGCCAAATTTGTGTCACAGATTTCTTGAGAACTACGCAACGAAAAAACATGTGGTTTTCACCTAAATTCGTAGAACAGTACACAAAAGGTAACTGTACACATCAGTCCTCTTTTTTTTTTTACTCTTTGTTTTTAAAAAGAATGTGTATAGCAACGAAATACAATCTCCGATAGATCTTTTCAATCCGCCCGATTCGCCAATCGTCCAACTTTTTCACGGAGTCTAATGCATTCGTCTATGATGCCTTTCAGTGCGCTAGGTATTCTTCCACCGCTGGTGCGTTGCCTGCATGCCCATTTGTAAAATGGGGTGTTAGTCTTGTTATTATATAATTTGATATTAATGCTCTATTATTACATATTATTGATATTAATGCTCTATTGTTATACGTTTATAATCTTCAGGGTTCAGGGACGCCCTCGACTTTGGCACCTCCGGAACCTTACGTGCCACGCATGGTTCTTTCCTCACTGGGAGGAAGACATGCCGTAACAGACTTCGTACGTACTGGGTTCTCCATGTTGATTGTTTATAGCATTATTTCATCGAGTCATCAGTATGTCGTGCCACAGTGGTAACATGGAACAGTATGCACAATACTATCTAACTCTGCTAGCTGGTGGTAACCATAATGATGTATGACATCATTGTTTTAGGGGTTTGATTTGCCCCTTCACAAAGTTATGGATTAAAGCGTGTACTCACTGCGTTCAAATCAGTTAAGTGATAGCCACTATAATGCCGTTGCACTAGCGCACCAATTTCAAATGGCTCGTAGTTGGGCCATGGTGTGATATTTGATATCGCAGTGTTGTGAAATTTTGTAAAACCTTATAAAACGCTACCCGTTATCCAAATTCGCAGCAGACCCTATTGCTTTGTTTTCGAGGTTAATCCCTACTTTTCCATCACATCTTAATATTGATCGGTAATTTTTTAGGTTATGTTATAGGCAAACAAACAAGTACTCACGGGTGAAAACTTTATCTCCTAGGTAGGGAAAATACATTTGCTAAAGGTTAAAACACATTACCAATAACTTTCAGTCATTAAGTTTTGTCCTTCTCATCGCAGGAAGAAATTGATGAGAGGAACACGCCGACCATTTGGCAGGTAGGTTTCCCTGTTGTTGTTTTTTTTTCCTTTGTTTTTTTCCGTTGTGGGATCATCCACGAATGTATACTCAATCGTCGCCTGGATAAATTACCCCGGTAAATGCCATCTTGACCGAGACAAGGGTTTTGATACCTTTGACCTGACAATAATGTTGCCCATACTGTGTCAAAGCCTCAGAGGTAAACCTCTAGCTTCAGTTATAGGTTTCATAATATGGTCGGAAACTGCGAAATATTTCTTTATGTAATTTACAGGTAGGAGATTATATTGGAATATTGCACTCACTTGTTCAAGCACTTCACAAAATATCATTGCTGAGAGGGCTATAGAGCATTAAATTGACATGAGGCGTTGTCGGACTCTTGCACCAAGCAATGTCAGTGACAAAAACCGACAAAACTTCTTTTTTTTTTCTGCCGGTAGTGTAGCTCAGAGAATTCTAGTCTAGCTCAACAGGCAAGAACTATATTCTTTATTAACCTAAGCCGCATTTACCAGAAACGCTGTTGTTGTTGTTGTTGTTGTTGTTGTTGTTGTTGTTGTTGTTTTGAATGATCTCCTTGATAGATGCAGTTTTACAAAAATTATTATATTGCCTTGTTTGTTTCTTCTGTGAAATCTGGCTTTCGGCGTTTACCGGCCTGTTACACTGAAGCGCGAAATGGATGAATGGAGTGTCTCACATCGTACTGGGGATGGCAAGGGGACTAGGCAGAAAGCCGGACATCGGCACCATTCTCTAATGGTACCTGAAACAAAAATGAAGAAAGAAACTCGTCGTAAGAGCATGCAGGGACTTGAAGCTGAATGTATGAAAAGCATACATTAACGGAACCCAGGGTACCACATCTATGGATGACTCTAATAGCCTGAAGTCACAGGGCGCCAAGAAAAGCGTCGACACTTTTGCAACATACCATTTTAATGGACGACAAACACATCAAATACCATTTTCCGTTTTCCAGTAATTTTTTTTTCTCTCAAAATTTCCTATGGTGCCCACCGAGCTACTTTCGCGATGAAAGAGCGTCGTTCTATTACCGTAATATGGCGTTTAGAGTTATTCCCCTTCTCTGTACAGCAGCTTGTGGCAAAAATAATGACGTCACCTAAGTTCCAACAGTTGTATATTATAATGTATTCCCCAGCTTTTAATTAAGGTCCTCGTCATCCAATTTCAAAAGGAAAGTTTAACGGTGTCAGCCAGGTAAAGTATTCTGCATTTTTATGGCTTCTGCATGATTTTGTTTCACACATCTGCTGCTTACAGAGGAATGAAAAAAATTACCGACATGCTATCACCCGTCCGCAGAGCACTGGCTAGAGAGCTTGGCCGTTCGGCTAGAACGTATTTGACGTGAGCTCTTGGCCCCCACTTGAGCAGTGGGTGTAAGAATGAGGACTTTGCATAATGTGAACCTGTGGGTTGTCTGAGGCAGGCAGAGGCGTTATATTTTAACTGTTTGTTATCAAAGACTGTTTTACTGGAATAACAGAGTATTGTATGATTTAACATGGTCTGCAAGACGATGCAGCTTTCCTTTAAAGTCCGCATCGACAGGAAGTAATTAATCTGCAACGTGTCGTGCAAGAACCACAATATAGTTCCATTTAAGTGTTTTCAAATCTGTGAGCGGTCACGTGAATTGGGAATTCACTATGACGCCACTGGTAGACATAACACGTTCAGCCATAATTCAAGGGCCTCCCAAATCACCTGACCATGGCTGTCAGCTGATTAGTTGCTGGAAATACCGTTTGATTGACGACATAGAACGGTAAATCTACACAATTTCATACAAGGATTTCATACAAGTTTATACATTGGGAGAGAATCAAAGGTACATAGAAACTAATATTTGAAAATGGACATCGACAAAGGACGCTCCACATTTTGAACATTTTCTCTGTAGCTACGGTAGGGCCAAAAACTTTGGTGATGACTTTGGCTCTTGAAATTCAATACTTAAGCTTGGCCGTGACACGTGCATCAGCTGATGTATTATTTCAGGCAAAAGGCTAGTCTAGTTATTTAATACACTTAATAATAATAATGCGGTAAAAGTCTCGTATCCAGGCTAATGCCCACTCACGCGGATCCACATTATTTTTCCCCTGCAGACCTGAATATATAGGACTTTCTCAGCTCTGTGGGAAGCATACTGTGCCGCTGCCATTTACAGGCGCTGATCACCAGCATTCTGACATTGACAATATCTTTCACTACCTATAGCCGGGTACCCATTTTACAGACGGGTTGACTTAGGAAAATGTGAATGAAATGCTTTCCCAAGGCACTTACAACATGACTGTGGTCGGGAATCGAACCCACTACCTTTAGATCCTGAGCCCAATGCCTTAACTAGGAACAGGAATAGGAACAGGAATGTTTATTATAACCAGTTGTACATAAAAGTACAAAAAAATGGTACACCACAGACACTTGTGACGGAAAGTAAACTGACGACGATGATAACAATAAGAGTATACAACAGTATCAAAAAATCTTATGAAAATAAAATTCAGATAATAATTAGATAAAGTGGAACAGACACACCACAAAGGTAGTCATACCTTCATTGTATCAAATACATGGTAGATTGAATAATTTTACATTTCCAACCGTTACTTCAGCCAATCTAAAGACCAACTTATCAGACAGTGGAAGATTCAGTCAAACCATTACTCAATCCATCATTCAATAAATCAAACAAACTACCAATCAACTGTTCAATCAGTCAATCGATCGACAATCGATCGTTCACTCAAACAATCAATCAACCCATCCAACCAATCAGTCGATTGTCATACCTACCAATCAATCAATCAATCAATCAAAAAATCAACTGACCAATCAGTTAATGAATAAATAATTCAAACAATATGCCAATCAAGCAACCATCCAATCAATGTATCAATTAATCAATCGAGGAATCATGAAATCAAACAGTAAATCAGTCTCCCCGGTCACTTCAGTAACGGAGTTTTGTTTGGAATACTATTTAGTAACTCTGTCCGTCTGTTTTGCAGCGATACGGGCATGAGTCCTGGCGACTGCAACCCAAAGATGTGACGATGGCTGTATCCCGCACAACACCACCAAGTGATGTATTTGATTATTATGGGGTATGTCTAAATCATTATGTTAGTTTCCGACTAAGATTGGGCCGCTTTACATTCCATTCCGTACTGATAAAAATCCCACTCTGGGTGAAACTTTTTTTTCCTCTCCTAAAGGAACTCTATTAACATGCTGATTACAACAGTTTTTTCCTGTTTTTTTTTTTTTAAACTAAGATCCTGGTCTCACTAACCGAGGTGAATTTATCTTCCTTTCTTTTCCCATGGGATTGCTCATTTCCATCGATAAAATATGGGTCTGTTTGAGATTGCCCTTGATAGATTTCGCCTACATTAATGTGTCATGATGTAGGCAAATCACCCGCACCAACATATGACCCTTTCCACGAGCGGCGGGCTCTTTGAGTTATTTAGTTAGTGACAAAAGTGAACTCATTCTATGTGGTGACTAAATTCTGCACTGAGTATAAAAGCACTATAATATCTCTATGGTCTATTAAAGAAATAAAACACTGGACGTTCTCTCACTCTTAAGACTAAGAGAAACTGAATAACATGATCGAGGCGGGCATGCATCAAGATGGCCCCAAAGTGAAAGCCCGGAGAATTTGACGTTCAGGAAATGAGGTTGTTGTACAGTATATCATTTTCATTGAGTACCAAGTGTATATATCTTCTACTTACTGCAGCGGAGGAGTACAGAAAAAGAACCACCAATGTGACACTTGTAAAGCAGAATCTGGTTTTATTCGGGCCCACTGGAAACAAATTATTTTTTGGAAATAAATAATTATATAACTCCTTAATATGATCACACGTATCTGAGCATTCGGGGGAAAAAATGATATAGCAATTTCTATGACTTTAGACGTTATGGGTCATTTGTATTTCCCCTACGATGAGAGGTTTTCCCCTACATTCCTCTACCCATGATGTTGAAGTGGAAAAAAACCTTATTAGTCTATATTATTTTACTGCTAATAAGAAGAAAATCAAGCATTTCACCCACTTTACCCTACATTTGACAATATTCCCGACAACACACTAAACGCATATCTCCGCTTCATGTGGGAAAATGACTGCGAGTGTCACTGTCCGGATCTTTAATTAGTTTGGGTGATGATTCCATTCATACATCGTCCAACTTAAGACGCTCAGCCATAATGGCTCAGAACGATTCCTCAAGACATGTGTCATGGTTGTCCGCTGACTGGCTTGGGGAAATGTCTTATTAAGAATGATACATTGCTGTCTCCCAGGCAAGGTTTCTTCAGCAGCCTCCCCAATTTAAGAGACAGTTGAGAAGGAGTGTTTTATAACCCTCTGAGTATGAGAAACGCTATACCTACAAAGAAAGTCTCGTCACAGAATTACTTTTTCTGGCATATTCATGTCAAAATGACTTCTGTCTCATCATTCAGTAGGATTTTGGCTAGTCTATTTAGATCGTATCGAAATTATATATATATA
>JAWQUT010000017.1:2670986-2710888 GCA_033807755.1 Ellobium chinense | reverse complement strand
CCAAGAAGTAAATCCAAACTTTTTTTTACTGAAACACGGGTGTTTTGCTTTGGGGATTCATTGACAGGATTAACTAAAACATTTGTTTTTTATCATATAATAATGGAGCTTGGGCCCAACATTGTTCCCGCAAAGGCTTTTTTAATACGCAACGTAGAGGAATGAAACCTGGCACACATATGTAAAATGTACCAAACCTATACGTGGTCTAAACATTTTTTTCCTAAAACGCATATATTTTTCAGAAATTGAGTCATAATTATCATGTATCTATTAATGATTGCGAATACGACGTGTTAATGTACTTCCGTCAAGTCCGTCATTTCCGTCTCATACCGAAACTACCATTCTCAGATCGCGCGTCATGTGGTGTGGTGAAGCTTTGTTCATTTGTGCGGACCGGACGTAAGAATTGTTTTAGCTAAGCTGGAAGGAAGATGTTATAGAGGGTGGCATATTTGTCAACATGTAGGTGCTCCTATTTTCACCCTCCTTTCCTTTCCGGTCGTAGATCGGGTAACCTGCTAGTTATTATAATGTCTATTTTGAAAATAGAGAGGAAGTTTATGTAAAATGCATAACAAAAATACCCTGAATTGACATTTCTCATTACTGTTAACTTTTTTCTTAAAGCATTTTATGCCTAATTACCAATCTCTAGAATAATGTATAGATCACGGGTATGGAGCATAAATAATTTGTAAAGATAACTATTGCAAGAAGAACAGGAATTAGCACTACGTGCTTTGTTAAAGGCGTGGAATGTTACAGGAGTGAGTGACATTATATCACATGAGTGAGAGATCGTCAGCGGGCGTGAATTCAAGAAACACATTTTTGGAATCAAATTTACAACTTGGAAAGGAAATTAACACGGTGTTTGCTCGAAACTTGCCCCGAATAACAAAAATGTGTTTCACTCATGGAATATTCTCACTCTTGGAGCATGCCATGAACAGTGAATGTTACAGAAATGAAAATCAGCACATTGAATTAAAACCACACACGTTCAGATTCCAGCTGAGGCCGGTCAGTGTGACATGAGACTGTCTCTGCGGAAAATTGCAATTAAAGCCCCCAAAATTTGCACCAAGAATTCTAAAATTTGCATGCAAAGAGTGGCAAAGTTTGCACCAAGAATTCTAAAATCTGCATGCAAAGAGTGGCAAAATTTGCACCAAAAGTTGAAAATATTCCTAAAATTTGCGTTCCAACACGTGAAATTTGCAGGTTCAAGATAATGTCAAACAAATGGATTCTATTAAAAAAAACATTCACTAAATCATTAAAATAACAAATGTAAAGAAATCTAGTCTAGACATTGTAATATATTTCAAAAGGATTATCTCTGTCTACAAAACAATGATAGACTTCAACGAGAAATTTCCTGATATTTCCTTGTTTCAATACCAGAGATTTCTAAAATGAGGCTTTCAAATTAGATATATATGTACAAAAAAAAAAAAACAACTTCAAAAGTTTTGTGGAGACTTAATCCTCTCTCTCTAGCCAGCATTCACCAACATTTCAATGAATCCGTGTTATTGTTACTCTAGGTACAAGTAGGCCTACTCTTGGGGACAATTACTATTGTTTGTTTAGAGTTGAAAAGGTCGTCATTAGGGTAAATGCATTTTGAATGTTACTCTTTGGCTGTCACACCTACGGCCCACTCCTGCCACACATATCTATCTCTGCTTGCATCTTCTTGTAGTTCTCAGCCTCCTTGACTCCTAAAGTAAACCCACTCTAGACATGATGTACTGTATTCATGTATCATTGCTGTGAGTCGATGTCCGCGCTTGATTCTGCTCTATCCAGGCAAAAGTTTCCCACTTATCATTGCTGTCAGCATCTGGCCCACATTCTTTATGAGAATCAGAGTCCAGGCGGTCAGTATCAACATCACCAAGGTCAAAAGCGATGGAGCCGTGTTGCCACTCTGAACTGATGGTTTTCCCCTACAGCGAGGCCAATTTTTCCCTACATTCCCCTACGCGCGAAGTGTATGATTGGCCATCTTTTTATTCTTTGCAATGTTGTTTCCAATCTTATGAGCAGCATATTCATGTATTAAAGGGTAGGCTCACAGCAACGTAACAATGATATACATTGCTTAAAAACCTGGGGGGTAGTAGTTGAAAATAGTCGTAGAAATAGGTTTTACCATTGTCAGCCAGCCTGATGTCCAGCTTTCCTTTTCCCACTCTTTAGGATACATTTGAACTCTGTACGAAGATGCTTCCTTACCCGCCTTCGGCACCTTACCCGCCTTCGGCATTTTGCTTGATCATTCTGAGCAAACTAGATTCAAACGAGTGCTGTGAAAGGCAGAGCGTTTGTCAGACAAAACCGGGAAAAACAGGAATGAATGCCAGTTTCCTTCCATGGGGTGTCAAACCGAGGAGAACTTTTGATCGGTGTAGGCTTAGCCTAGGCTACAAGTGAGCATAGACCCTAATTGTCACTACTTTGCTAAAAAAAAAAGTTGATTCCACATTCGCCAAAGTGGCAACCCGCTTATGAATGAGGCTCAGACTGTGTTGTGGCTGTGATCAAGCTATAGTAGTAATTGTCAGCAGTAAGAAATAAGAGAAATTAAAAACAATAAACAATCAGTTTTGTACAACTTTTTTATTTTTTGGTAACAGAAAGTTTGGGAATGTCTTGTTTTCCCTACTTTCCCCTTCATTTGACAGTTTTCCCTGTAGGGTTCCCCTACCCCCTACGAAAAGCCATTTCCCCTACTGTAGGGGAAAATCCCTACGAGTGGCAACACTGCGATGGAGTAATGTCCTTTGTATGGCACCTACTGGCTTTGGTGGCTTCGTAATTTCGTCACCACGTCGCAGTTTTTGGTACTGTACCATTGCCGTATTGTTCTATGCAATGACTGATGCAAAGTTACAGAAACGGAATATATATGCTGTATTCTCGTTAACGTAATATTGCGAAAGTAGCAGAAAAAGTTCATTGTCCTGCCAAAATCGCCAGAATTTGCGCCAGATTTGAGGAAAATGTCTAAATTTGCAAAATTGCGGCAAAGCCTAAAAACCGCAGTAATTTACAACCGCGATTTCCCGGGGTGTGGNGGGGGGGGGGGGGGGGGGGGGGGGCAGATGAGAACCTACGCATATAATGGCAACAGACATGTGTAAGAAGATCACCAGTCCACAGTTACTTATAATACATGAGATGACGAGTTACAGGAATGTACATGTACCTTATAGTATAGTCAACTCCTCACCTTGTAAAGAGAAAATTCCCATTTTGTTTCGAAATGGGTGAAGACAATCCTATTTTATGTCAGCCATGTTGTCAGCATAAGATATGAGCATTTTTTTTTAGTGCTACGATCAGTAAGAGTTATACAGTTAGTTCTTGCCAAAACGGTATTTTATTAGTGTCGTTACAGGAGTGAGTCACAACTGAATAGATATTTATTTCAACACTGCCCTTAAGGGAGTTCATCTGAATATATACATAAACATACCTCAGAAACGTGAAGCAATATTTATTTTTCATGTACAAATCATTTAAACTAGTTTTAAAATAATGAAAATATTGATATCTTGCGATTTCAACCTTGCAAGTGGCACTGTTGGACAAGCAATTTTCTCAACCTCCGTCCCTTCCCCTACCCTTGATGCTAAAATGTGTCGTGTGAGTAAAAACACTCGTGAAATCTTGAAGATTTTGGCGATTTATTCTCGTATGATGAATGCAGATGTCATATCTACTTCGAGATATAAGACCTAAAAAATACACAACGTAATAGAGACCCAAAGAAGCGTGAGACACACATTTGTCCAAATATTGTAAAAGTCCCATACAATCTTCATTTTAACAGGCCTTTTCTTCTCTTAAGTTACTGCTACATGGCTGGCAGAACATTAAGTTACACTATCCCACACGCGGTGTCGCTCTCTGAAGATACAGACAAGAAGCATCGTAGTCATGTCCTTGTACTCAAAGACAACATGAAAGCCATCTACTGTATATACTGCATATTATGCACTTGCTTGCCATTTGAGACATTCCCAAATGTCAAAATTTACCGAGGATAAGTCTGTGCGTCTGTCAATGCACCGTGCCTAGGTTTCTAATTCTAATAGCATTCCTCATTCGTTTAATTTTATGATCCACTTAGCCAGGCATGTTTTCCAAATTTAAGAACTTTTCATGAAAATTTTTAATATCAACAAGGTGACACATCATCCCGATTGATGAAATACATATATAATATATGTATAATACAAAAATCGTATGAGTTTGAGCCTTGGCGTTTCCATTTCGTGTGTGTCGTCTTCTTTGCTCTTTTAATTTGTGACAGCACTACCTAAAGGAACATCTAACGACCTCGAAGTCAGACACTAGCAAATGATTTGTGAAGTGTTCGAGTTGGTCAGCAAAGTACATGTACAGAAAATGCGAGAAAAAAAACGAATCAGAGCAATGCAATGGACTTGTGGGTATTTCAAATACATGAGGTTCAAATTCATACGAGGGGAATCAAAATCTGTCTCTCCTGAAAACTGAGAGTCGCAAATTTCCAGATTTGAGACCTAGTTGCAATATGACACATTTCTGGAAACAGACATTTTCTGCAAATTTGGCGCAAATTTTGCCAATGATGAATAAAGCAGCATTACACAGAGTTGTCTTTGGTTTTTTTCAAAGTTTGGCGCAAATTTTACTTCTTTTTTTTGCATGCAGATTTTGCATTTTTTTTTTTTTGTGTGCAAATTTTGGGGGTTTGAAATGCACTTTTCTGAGGGACAGCAAGGTGTTCGTAGCTTCGCCTAGAAGACCTCGAATTTGGATAAATGTGAAAACAACACTCTTCTACGATGCCCGTCATGACGGTACACCAAAATTTATTGTAAAAGTGTTTCATTTGAAAAAGACAGGATTCTTACTTAGGCAGGGATGCACATTTTCAATTGCAAGAATGTCGTACCGTCGTCAAAGACCTCAATGGACAGGAGAAGAGCCTGTGGATATTCATGGAGTATGGTGCTTGGGGATGACTCCTTTTCTTCTTCCGAAACTAAGCATGACAAAACAAACGCCAGTGCTACCACACGGTCTGGAATCTCCACAAGTGCAACAAGAGACGCTAAAGTGAAAGTCATTCATCGCATTCTCTACGATAACAGAACACTGTGTTTATTCACAATCAGTATGACTCAATTATAACTTAGTGTACTCTGTTTTGACAGATATATCCTAAATATGAAAATGCTCTCAACAAAATGGATGCTCCCAGTGGTCTGTTTAGGGCAGTATAAGAACTCACACCTCCAAGCGAACGAATTTCTTAATCGCGCAGTTGGGCTTTTTCCTCATGCTTGTAATATTGAAGTCTCATGGCTCTATCTGACTATATGTATTATCACATTCAAAAACTAAAAGAACACCGGTGGAAATGATTGTCTGCTGAAAACAGAGAAGACGCTTCCCCCAGTGTCTCTTAAATTCCTGTCATTTGCCAAGAAAAACGTGTTTTATAATAAACTTTAGCAAAGCATCACGATGGGTATTGTATTTGTTGTACAGTTACATTGTTAAAATTCACACGGTGTTTGAACGAGGCCTCGAACTGTTTAAACCACCTTCATCGATTTTCTCTGGTATTTGCTTGATGGGACCAAATCTGTATCGAGACAAATTTACTTTTATTGTGTATGCCTGCTCAAATCGATTGCATTGTGCTTGAGCTTAACATATTAATATCATTGTTGTCGTTGCCAGCTTCATGGTTTCCACCTATCACATGTGAAATATTGCTGCTGTTCTGTCTCTGCAGAAATGAAGAGCCCGCAGAACCCGCCGTTAAGACGTCGACACCTGCATATAGGGCTTTTTCTGAAGAATCTGCGAGGGAGGATCCTGATAGCTTTAAGAAGCATTTGGCCTCACTCCTTCTGGGAAGATCCGCAGTGGAGCATGTCCCCACTGACCCAGATCTGAACAGATTACCCGCAGAGCCACTTACCGTGTTGCCGGATAGCACAATGAGAGCGGATGAAGATGCCCTTGGTATTACAACCGATGACGAAGGTGCAATCAAAAGCTTAACAATGCACAATGAGTTGCCCTTCGATCGATTCACTTCAGTGTCTTTGATTTTATCCCAGCCCGCTCATGCCATGAAACTGGGCACAGGATGGAAAAGTGTGTCGAGAAAGGCTAATACAGATCCAGTGACCACGACTACATTACAGCCATTATCCTTGACAAACACGTACGCCGTCGATTACATAGTGAGACATTCTGATCCATACAGAAGTATACCGGAAATAGTGAAACCAGATAGCGGGTACAGAGCTGCTCCAATGCGATATGAAATTACACCGATTAACTTGCCGCCTTCTGGCACGTCGGAGATAAGTGAACAAAAGAACAACACTGCTCCAATGCGATTTGAACTTGCGACTAGCAGATCGCCCTCTGGTCTGCCGGAAACTGTTAAACAACAGAGAGAGTACACAGCTGTTGCAATGCCGTTTGAGCTTAAGCCGGTTGGTTTGTCGCCGGCTGGTATGCCCCCACTCCTGAAACCAATACCAGCGTTTCCGCCGAAAGGTTTACAACGACCTTTTCCCACAGAGGGCATCACGTGGCCTATATCCTTCGCACCTTCGCAACCGACTGAACTCCGTAAGAAGCAACCGGTGGGAATAATTGAGAAAAGGCCAGGCGAGCTGCCAAGACCAAGCAAATCAGATATTCCAACATGGGTGTCCCCTTTTTACAGGCCCTTTGGAGTTAGTAGTCCTTATATTCTTTGCCTACGAGCTAGCATCATCGAAAAGCCGGTACAACCGGCCAAGAAGTGCCCACTCAAGCGAGTATGTCTGTGGCTGATAGGCAAAGCTAAGACAGAAAAGAAAATATGTGTGTGTAAGGAAGATGCTGCTGAGGACAAGATCAGGGTAGCTCAGGAAAAGGCAAAAGCTGAGGAGATAAAGGCAAAGACTGAGGAGATAAAGGCGAAGGCCGAAGAGATTAAAGCGAAGGTTGAAGAGAGGAAGGCCAAAGCTGAAGAAAAGAGGGCGAAATCTGCAGAGAAAGCGATGGCAAAGGCTGAGAAGAGGAAAGCAAAGGCTGAGGAGAGAAAGTTGAAAGCAGAGAAAAGGAAGGCGGAGGCTGAGGAGAAGAAGGCAACAGCTGAGGAGAAGAAGGCTATTGCTGAGAAGGCAAAGGGCGAGCAGAAGGAGACGGAGGAGAAAGAAAAACCTGATACGAGGAGCACTGCGCCTGACATTTCTGGCCAGACAGAAGAAAGGCTTCAGTTTAAGACTCTGCCAATAAAGGAGTGGGCTCAACGAGACTCAAAGGAAGAGCATGATGCCCATAGGCCATCGGCAGCCGAGGAGTTGCAACAGCCAGGCTCTACCCAGCCTCCACCTGCCCTTAGTTCCATGGGAGATGCCAGATCAACAACAACAGATGAAGATCAGTCCAATCTGAAGAATCAGCCACCTTCTATTGATATTCCTCAATCAGCGGATCAGATAAAAGAGGAGACTGAGTTACCTCCTGATACTGATACTCCATATCCAGAGGATCAGGAAAATCAGGAGAATCAGCCAGAGAATGAGTCACAGCCTGAGAATGAGTCACAGCCAGAGAATGAGCCAGAAAATGAGTCACATCCAGAGAATGAGCCAGAGTAATTCCTGAGCCTTTAACATTGCGTTCAAATCAAATAATACAAAATTCTTATCATGCCTAACCTAGACATATCATGAAGAGAGTTACCTTACTTTAGAATGGAGATGTTGTCGGTTGATGTACATGTACTGTATATATTTTTTTTAGCGTAGCAAAATGTCAGGAGAAAGTGTCAATAAATTGCAACATATTAAGAGTATGGGCCCTTCCTCAAGGAGTTTTTGTTTTTCACCAGGCATATAAGATGGAAAACTTAGGTATCGCCGAATGTCTCTAAATGCAGTTACAAAGTGCTGCTTGTTTATTTGTCTGTTTGCTCATGTGGAACATAAATAGTGGTATCAATGCCTTGCTAAGAAGAAACTTGAGAAATACATAATGAACCAATGTGCTGAGATCTAAAAGAAATATTTTAAACTGGAGAAAAAAAAAAGCACAAAAGTACCCACAAGTGGCTGAAAGGGTTCAGGTTACAGATTTAACATATCTGTGATGTGTGTCATTGTGGTCATACAATACTTTGTATAGAGCAATTCACAGGGATATGCAGGTGAGTTAGTTTTTGTAATTGACAGTATTCTCGCAGAGATACCTGTAGATTGTCTGGTAACAATTTGCAGTGTAGCCACATTATTGTATGTCAATGTCTTCTGCTCACAGCATGCAAGACCAAGAATGATATCCATTTTACCAAGTATTCACATCTCTTATTTGGTACAATGTACAGCATGCATCAATCTGTCAGGCAACTTTCCCATATACTATATAGGTAGACACCCACAGGTCTTTACCAATGCTGTAAACAACTTAAGTAAGGTGATTTGTAGCACATTAAATCTCATCCACAAACTTAAAATACACTTCCAGTACTGTCCTCCTGCTGAACATTAGAATACGTACAGATTCACTAGCATTATCTTGCTGTAAAGGTACCTTTTCACAAAGACCAGTCGTTTATCTTCAGTGTTGCCCCTATCACCTTGGTCATGGGCATAGCTTACTACATGTATTTCAGTGAACACTTTCGTGATTTCTTCAAGAGACTAACCTCTGCACTTGCCACACACCTACAAACTTTGAAATTAAGAGAGAAACAGATAACATGTTGTGTATCAGTATTTTTTTGCCTTTGCTAACACTTTTACAAATATGATTTTGATGTGAATTTTACATGGATCAATAACATTTATATTTTAAAATTCACACGTGTTCCTGTCCATCCATATGCACAGCTTGCTGTCCTCTTAGTTAATGTGATGTGTACATGTATTTTAATTTCACATGCATAATTTTACCGCACTCCAAAAGAGACACATGAAACAAGAGAACTGTCAGCAAATTTTAATCTTACCATCAGTATACATGGTAAAATATAAACAGAAACAAATTCAAACACTAAACAAACACTGCACCACATATTTCTCTAAAAAGCTTGAAAATACTGCCACTCTAGTCAGATGCGTTTTGTTGAGACATGTCAGATAAATTATGCCCACACTTAAGTTCAGAAATGGAAATGAAAACTGTTTTTCCATAGTTCACAATGATTCATAATTATGCAATATCATGCTCTGCTTTCTTTTTCCACACTGAAGGCACAAACTTATTCTGATAGAATGTATTTAAACAACTGACTGAATGACCAATGAAACTAAACTACATTCAACTGAGTAAAGAGTTAAGTCCGTCTTCGACTATGCCAAGTTACTGGTATCACCAGGAGCTTATTTTATAGAGCCTGAGGTCTACTTATTTGACATGGCAAAAAGTCATCCCAAGGTGAAGGCAAAAATTCTGAGAGAAACATAATTAAAGAACAATTTAATATTACGTTAGTCACATAATCTTCCTCACAAAGATTCAAACCTTATACACAAATTCATAATTTTCCCTAATGTGTTTTATTTTCTTGAACAGGAGAATTCCACTTTCAGTTTCTGCAAATAAAAAAAAAATTCTGTAACAACAGACCCAGATCAGCTTTTGAGCTTGATCTCTTACTTCCTTGTCTAGTAACATAAACCTTATTTCAGCTGGCTGTAAGACATCACTGTGTAAGCAAAGCTCATTAGATAAAAGCATAAACTATAGAAACTGGAGTGCTAACAGTTCTGAATAACTGACCTGTGAAGCACTGTGAGGAATGAGAGGCAAAATATAACCATCCCATCTGCTCATCCTAACCATTCAATAACAGGATGGTGATTGGTAAACTTATCTTTAATGTGAGGACAACCAAACTAAAGGCCATGCAAAATGAAAGGGGAATTTCTCATTTAAAATCTTATTTTAAGCGTGTTAATTATCATTCACCATGAATGTTTTTTGTTGTTTTTTTGGTACCATGAATGTTTCTATGAGTATCACCATATGTTTTTAAATATCTTTTTTCACATTGAATTTCTGTATCAAGAGCAATTTTCTTTGTCAAGTTCTAGAATCATCATAGTGCAAGTAAATTGAAAGGCCTCTCATCTACTTTAAACTATCCACTGCTAACATATACAAACAATTCATAAGCATCTTAAAATGACTATTATGCTCAAATAACTAAAACTCCTCACCCCCCCACTAATTCTTAAGAGAAGGGCTTTCCCGCTTACCGCTTAATAGTGCTCAGAACAAAGAGATGATGTAGTCCTACTTCAATGGCATCTTGAGCCATCCTTATACATGCATGGTAACCTTTGTCCTCACTAAAAGTATACTTAACCAACATCTGACTTTAGATGTGGTCCCATCACTTACATTGAATCAATATTTGCTTAGATTTAACCAGGGGTAGGACAGCTAAGTACATGTGTCGTAACAAGCAACATGCAAACCCTACTGAAACTCTTCCTACTTATTTATCTTGAAACACAACACAGTTATTTATGCCATTGTGAATATAATCCTGAGCAAACTGAGGTTGAAATCTTAAGTCTCCTTCCTAGTTGAGAGCAGACAGCATTATCGTCCTCATTTTCAGGCCAGAGGAAGCTATCTCAGTTCAGTCTGAGGATTAATTGTACAAAGGAGAGTTAATAGTGTTCCTATACATCTGTCAAGTATGTTATTGATCTTAATAATTTCCGCATCATATTAAAATGATGACCAATTTTCATTCCCTTTCTTATTTCTCAGACTATTTATCTGATAGCATAAATGCTTAACACTTCGCTTACCATTCCTTTGTCAAGTTAATTACCTTCTCAGTTCTAAGAGTCCTCTTACTAGCATAATATACAATCTGCAGTCGTATGTCTGTGCATAATTGATGTCTGTGCATCTGAGCAATTTCTCCTTTTAATAATCCATAGTTTTAAAACTGTATTGCTGTTCTCGAAATAAAACATGCATATCTTCAATCAAACTATTTATTTTGACTCCATCTTCAAAATACATCCTAGGATTATGTATGCAGACACCGGCGTTAGCATTGTAGTTAAGTCTCATTCTGTGACCAAGTGCCTCAAAGTAATACAAAACTGCACAATATTGCAAACTGTGGTACACAAAGTCTTAAGAAAGCTTACTTTTTGGAAGCTATCAACACTAGTAACCACAGTTAACTGAATAATACAGAATATCAAATATCAGACATATGCCAGGTCTCTCAGAAGTCCAGAACTTGGTTACACATGTCCTGTCACAGATCATACATACTGCTCTAAGACAGGGAAAAAAAGGGGCCAAACATGCGCAACACTACCTCTGCGTGAGCGGGTCACACGTTTAGCTGGTGGATCATCATGTTTGTGAGCACATTGAGCTTGATGAATTTTGAGTGAATGTGGGGCAACTTCCTTCTTGCAGAACAAACATCTGCTGTAAAATAAAAAAAAATGTAGCAAACAACAGCGAAGTCTTGTTTGATATGAACTTCAGGAGGTCAAAGATATCTAGTAATTATATGAGTAATTCATTTTCACCATTCATTAGTGGTAAAGAAGGAACAAAGTGGGACTAAAGAATGTTTTCATGTAAACAGAGTTTCCTGGTTAAACATGTTAATCTTAGACAGACTCTGCTGTAACTACTAATCTTTGATATTGTGGCAATTCTTGTTTTATTCAATATACATCATACTAACTCCAGTTTGGTGCTCTTTACAAAGACACTTTACATTAAACACCATCTTAGAGCAGAAACAAACTTTGTACACTTACCCATCAAGTCACTTATTAGACCTTACAAAGCGATTGAAAACAAGAACTTTACTGGCTGACATACTGATATTGCAAAAGAAATGAGGCCTAATTAGTGAAGTGACTGTAGTTACAATAAAATACCAAAGATCTGTTGTATCTAATCTAAAAGAAGTCCATGAGTAAACTCTAGATTATTAATAAATAAAACGGATGTCTGCACAAGCATGTAAAATGAGTTACATCCATGAGCCAACTCTACTGCAATAAAATTATGTCTCTGTTAACTCTTTCACTACTTGACCTAATCCCCATAGCAGGTCACCTTAAGACACGGCCACACCTACAGTACATAAACCTTTTGCTATAGCGGCCCAGAGCAAATAAAGCATGCAAATTATGTATCAAATAAAAGAGGATGAATCATATAAGAAGAAGAATATGTTTATTTATGTATTGGTACTGTGTGAGAGAAGAATAGTATGTGTATTTACCAAGCCACATTTTCCAGCTCAAGGTCTTGCCGTGACCTCTGACCCGAGCCAAATTTTCCGGCTCGAAGTAGGGAAAGAGTTAAGCAACACTTACCTATTTGGCTGGTCTTGGTCTATTTCATCCATTTCTGAGGATGTAAAAAAATAAATAATTAATATGGATAATATCTCTCTTTCACATACATGAGTTCTACTTAATCACAACTTCCCAGCTATCTTGTAAAAAAAAATTGCAGTTAAAAAGATTTGAAATAGCCAATTATTTTTACATGGTGCTATAGCATGTTGTAATATGAAAAATGTTGCAATTAAACACAAGTTGCAATTATCCAGATTGTAATTAAGCAGAGGAGTGACACGAAAACTGTCACAACTCTTTATATTTTGCAAAGGGGCCAGAAAAGTTACATAATTCCTGTTTTGATACGAAAAATATGTGCTGAGGAACATAAACCTGGAATATTAAAAACATACATTCATGCAAAACCAAAACCAAGCAAAGGATTTTAAAACAGAAAACAAGTTACATAAAGTCTAATCCACACAGTGGCAATACTTATGATAAATATAAACCCACTCTACCTAAAGCAAGTTTTAGTCTTGTTCTCAAAACTTAATATGACTACTAGGATCTTTTTCATTGTCATGAATTTTACTGTCCCATCCTTAAGTGGTATTCCAGGAGTATAAGATCAGTCTGAAAAGTTCAGTTTGACAGGCTTGGCTGAGCAACTGTGAATGTCAATAACTGCCATTTTTTTTTATTTTTAAGCTGCCAACCCTCCTTCCCCCCTCCCATAACCTCCTGTTTCTACCTCTCACAGCTCATCTCTCATATATCAACACACGAAAAATAGAGCCATCATTTTTTTTTATCTCAAACAATTTGTGTACCAAAGCCTTGCAGAGTAAATAATATTATCCTCTACATCCCAAAGTCTTTGTAATGACAAAATGTAGTGGTATAACGAAGTTGGATTTTTGCCACACATATTACACTGAAGTGAAGTAAACTTGGATGCAACATTGGGATCATGGTATACAAAATGGTAAGAAAGTTTTTGCTGCGCTATCCATAGCTTGTGTAGCACATAATGTCCTACCTTCACCACAGGAAGATGCATGAGCCTCAAGCTCAGAAAGCTGGAATGTTACATTACAGATGGGACACACACCCTGCCAAAGACATGAAAATTATATTTATATCCACACAGCAATAATAACAATTCATCTACATATCACAGCTACAACTTCTTTCCAGCTTCTTTTTATATGTATGTTCATATTATTCGTGCTGTCCTCCAGAAAGCAAAACTCTAACAAGCACTCTGTGAAATGCAGGAAACTGTCTATCTTACACAAAAGAACAACGTAGCATTGTTGCACTGAAATGTTTACTTTCACTCAGATCTAGGTCAGTACATTTACTATACAGGTACACTGCAATCTTCTAAATAAATTCCTAGATCAGTGAACAACTACATTATCAGACTTGGTCATCACACTCCATAACCAACCACTGTATTTCACTATTTTCAAGGTCTTATTAAAGATAAAATAAAGTAAGAATGAGATTTACATACACTAAAAAGACAACCTACAGAAGGGAAACCATCATACCTCTAAATGGTGATTTCAGTCTTGTTCAGAATCTGTGTGAATAATTACATGCAACATCAACAACAGAACCTGACTCACCATGGGTATGGCCTCATTATTCACAGGTTTCACTCCCTGTGGTTCAGTATCAGTTTCCTGAACATCATCTTCCTCCTCCTGTAGTTTCCGACCGGATGAAGATGATATTCCAGGGCTACTGGGTCCATCACTGTCTGGGTCAGGTTCATTAGCACCCTCATGTTCATGTCTTACATTTGGACGGTTTAAAACTTCTTCGGCCTGTTCAATTTTAGCAATCCTCTTGTGTGTAAAAACCTGTTCTTCCAACTTTTCCCCCACATCATCCCATTCAACTCTTCTCTTTTCTTGAGGTGCATCATTCTCTTCAGCTGCTTCATTGCTGGTCCAGTTAGATGCTATGGTACTGGAGAGCAGTTTTCGTTTCTTCATGACTGGGTGAGCCTTGGATGGATCTTGTGAGTCAGAATCACATCCAAACTCATATACATCATCAGATTTTCCTTCTGGCCTTCTCCTCTCCTCACTTTCCACTATACGTTTTCTTGAGTTAATCCTTTCATTAAGTCCTTGGTCATAAGCAAGTTCATCTCCATCTTTTCTTTTTGAACTGCCTGGGACACTTGTCTTACTTGATGTGGCTCTTCTTGTGTTACTCTGTTCTGCTTTGCCATCATTTTCATAACCAGCAATCTTAGTTTGAGTGTTCAAAGATTTATAGTCACATGTCTGACTGTCCTTAATTTCACTGTCTTTGATTTCACTGCCTCTGATCAGTTTTTTTCTTTCATTTTTGCCCCTGAAACCAATTGCTGATGAAAACAAACCAGACTCCTTCTCCTTTCTTTGGTTTGTGTTCATCTTCATCCTCTTCTCTCTCTTTGAAAGAAACTGGCCTTCACTTTCCACATCCTTTATGTTTGATTTGTGTGCCAGCTGTGTGCTGTAGAGATTACCAAACACATCTAACATGGACTCGGAACTTTGGCTACTGGTCATGCCAGAGGTAACCTTCTGAGAGGCCTCTGGCCCAGGTGAAGATGTTGATTTTGCCCCATCACTGGGCACATGTTTAGGAACATCATTTTCACATTCCTCACCATCAGAGTTAACTTTGTCAGTCTCTTCTAAATCAGCCTTCTCATTGCTTGAATCATCATCATGAATCATCACAACTTCTGTAAAAACTTCCTTTCTACTTTTCAATTTTCCCATTGCCTCAACATTTTGCTTTTCACCCTCTGTCGTTGGCTTTGTTTGCCTTTTCATTGAAAGACTTTGTTTTGTTTCATCACCAGAGGTTGTATGTCCATGAAGTTTTTGTGAAAGACCAGTCTCATTTGATACAGTGCATAGATAATTTTTATTATTATCATCATCATCATCATCATCAGACCATTTATAACGTTTGTGTAATGATAGATTTGAAAGACGAGGTCTAGTTTCATGGCCATGCTCAATTGTGGAATGTTTGTCTTCAGAAATTCTCAAGCCAGGTTTACGTTTCTTCCCATAAATCATTTGCTCCTCCTCATCTGAGTCCAAGATTTCATCTTGTCTTCTCTTGCCATCCTCCCCATTAGGTTTCGGTCTTTTGCCTAACCATATAGGCAGTATTCTGCCTTTCTTCTCAGTTTCTGTCACATTTTCTGCTGTCCTTCTCTTTGCTAGTTTGTCTTTATGTTGGAGTGCCAATTTTGCGGCTGTTATTTTCTGTTTAGGTGGAAGCCATTCATCTGCATCATCATGATCACTTTCTGAAGCTTCTTCTATAAACAGATCCCTAGCATCTTCTTCATCCAGTGTGTTTTTCACTTTAATTCGTTCATTACCCCTTCGCAGTCCCTCTTTTCTTTTCATTCCTTCTTCACTGGCTTTTATTGCAATTTCCATTCTCTTTTCCTGCAGCCTATTTTCAACAAACTGAATCTGCTCTCGTGTTCTAAGAGACCTACGACCAAGTGAACCTGGGCTACTCTCAAAATCATCTCTGTCATCATCAGTTCCTTGAACATTATTTCTGGCATTCCTCATCAGCACCTCATTAACCCTCAATAATCGTCCACTTCTCAGCGATCGTCCCCCTCTGCCCTCTGTGTTCCCAGCTGCATCATCATTAACTTTTGCAATCAAACAACCATCAATATGGGGGCCTGCAGTGACTGGTTTTCCCCACTCTTTCAAGTTCCCCTTCATTCTCAGCTGAGTGCGTTGAAGGCGACATATGTAGATATCAAACATAAGTTTGATTACTTGAGTGTATCTGGCAGGATCTTTGATCTTGTTTGGTGCATAGAAACATGGCCAAAGTTTGTTCTGAAGAAAAAAAAAAAGTCCTTGCTTAGAAAATCTGATAGTTATAAGGATTCTGTCCACTTGGCACTAGGAATGGAGCAGATGGAAGAAAGGGAAGACGAGTAGTACCTGAAAGTTATTCTTTGGGAAAAGTAAACTAAGGAAACCCAAAAGCCAAATCAAATCATCTTAACACTCCTGGGAAATGATGACTTCAAAAGGACATTATCCAAACGACATAATTACACATAAATGTTTAAAATGAAAATAAAAAATGAAATATGACAATACGACTATTATTCAACCCATAGCAAAATTGATTTACAGTACTAAACAATGTTATACATCTCTTTCACAATATAAGAACATAAAACAATACACATCATATATGTAAATACATAATATTAAGAATGAAATACATAACAAAGTCACTGTTGGTCACCAGTGGTGCAGCACCCTGGTCCCCCACAGTTCTAAATCCAGGTACTCATTTAAGTGAGTGGGGAAAGGGGAGTGAGGTGTCTTTTCCAAGGACACTACAATATAAACCATGCAGCCTGCGAATCAAACACACAAACATTAGACTTGACAATCTTTACTTTCTGAGTACAACAAATCACATGGCCACACTCTTTAATCTAAGAGCTCCTAAACTATATCGGCCTATCTCAAAAAAAAACCTGAAAAACTGTGATCTTCTAATGCTAGTGTAATTTTTTACCTTGTTATCCTTCAACTCTTTCCTGGGGACAGATAAAATGATACTATGGTAAACAACTGTCATTAACCCACATAAAATACACGCTGACACGTACATTAAAACAATAAGTATTCTGGGCTCAAGCTTTACTGATGCCATAATTACCCTTTCAGTTTACATGTAAGGGACACTTGATTCATTTCTATACTTCTGTCTTTGTCCAGTTATCTTCTTCAGAATCTGAGATATCAAAGTATTTCTAAGACGTACAGACATGCAAGACAATGAAAGTCTGAGGCACTCTATACAAATATGGTCTTTGTAACAAAATTATATCCAGTTCACCTGTTTACAATCTTGCTCTTGTCTGCACTCTAGGGAGTACAAATTTTATACAATTCATCTACATTTCTGCCACAATAAGTCAAAATGAAGTAAAATGAATAAATAAAACAGTTCATACTTACGGATATATCCGATTCAAAGAAATGTCATCTCCCTTGTCCTGAAATGAAAATTTATATAAAAGGATATACGAAACATTTAGCTCATCTACAAAAATAAATGAAAGGAGATGAGATTGTTCCATGATTATCACACTAACAACCAGGATGTAATTGGCATATTGGCCATCTCTCATGCCCTTTTAGGTGTTCCACATTTACAGCGCATGCTGAATACAAGCTTAGGATCAATCGAATCAAAATTCTTATTCACTACATCAATCAGTACTATCAATGAATGTGTTTTGTATGTCACTGAAAAGAGTGGACTTTGTTCTAATTGGATGCAAACTCTGAAAGTTCTGCAGTCATTCAGACACAAGTTATGCTCTTCCCATACTGCTCTAAAATGCTAGCCAAGAAAGCTACAGTGAAAAAATTAGATATTCGCCTTTTTCTGTGCTTTTCAGTAAGAGAGCAGAGGAAATATATGAAAGTGCAGGAAAAGTCAATAGGATAACCAGTTTCTTGTTTTCCTTATTTCTTATGATACCTCTGATAATGAAAACACACTGCGTGTTGATCCTATGGACTTATTTGATGAGAATGAACACCTTAGATCAACAATTTCCCACCGCATTGGCGACTTCTGTGCACAAAATTTATTTCATCTTCAAACAAGTCATCAAAACAGAATAAATAAAGCAATGTAATTTCTGCAACTAAATCTTTACTACCTTTTCTTTCTATTTATAATATCTCATCTCTGTTTAAGCATGACATCACAGCATGAGTTTTTACTGAAACCCTCCAGCTGAGCGGCATAAGGAAAGCTGACATATCACCAAAACAATCCGAGTACCAAGTGAGTTAAAAGATACAGATGATAACACAAACCTTAGATGATGCTGCCATAGGAGGCCTAGTGATATGTTCTGTGTCAGCAACATCCATTTCTTCACCATGAGAGTGACGGTGGTCTTTCTCATTATCTACATCGTGGTCTTCAGCCTTGCTACTTGGACTGCTGTCCGCAACCTGCGATTCTGGAATAATATCTCCTGAACCGGACCTATTCCTGCATTGAATAGGCGATCTGCAAAAACATTTTGCAAAACACTACATATTGAGCTGATTAATGACATTTATCTGATCCTCAACTCCCCCCTCCCCCCATGAATCCTCACAAGTTGGGTAATATCTACCAATCCATAATTAACTTTAGTGTATCATGTTGCACTCTTGGGATCACAGACTTTATAACCGATAAAACATCCTGTAGCTTGTCACTAATCTCTTCACATTGCTCTCATCAGAAGACCAATTACAATTTGTTTAACAACTATTTTCAGATACTGAAATAAACTGGGAGTGGTCAATGTGGAGTAAAAACATTCAGTAGGAAGGCAAAAGCCAAGAACAGTGCAATATGAAAAGTCTGAACACAACACAAACGCATTGTCTTAACTTTGTAAAAAAAACGATAATGATTGTGCCACACTCAGAAATATACTTCACTCAGTAATAAATGCATGTACTGAGTAGCAAAATACACACAAGCTATATCACATATAGTATATAAAGCTGGTAGGAATGAAACATCCAACACAGTGTCTCAAAAATGATGATACACAACCTGGTGCTGTACACAGAAACATCTCATTTTCCTTCAGGTTTATAATGGGTTATTGTATACTGACGGAAAAAAGAAAGTGTGTATGGTTTTCAACCTGGATTATAAAAAGACAAAGTACACAGGGTAGTAGTGTTATATATTTTCTGAAACGGCACTTTATTGTGATCATTGTGGTACAAAAAGAAATCTGATTTACATTGATTTACACCACGAAAATCACAGTAGGGCGCAACACCCCTAAATTGAAAAACTCGCAGAGTCAGTACTTTGTGTGTCCTCCCCGGGCTCCGATGACAGCCTGGCACCGTCGTCTCATTGATCCAACCAGCCGTTGAATGAATGCTTGTGGAATGTTATCCCAGATGTTTTGAAGATCTCTTCCCAGTTCATTCAGGTTTTGTGGCTGGTTTGGTTCAACAATGTCCGAAGACTGGATTGGCCTGCAGTATCTCCGGATTTGTCCCCAATCGAACATTTGTGGGACGAAATGGACAGGTGATTGAGGAGACGACAGTGCCAGGCTGTCATCGGAGCCTGGAAGGGCACACAAAGTACTGATTCTGTGAGTTTTCAATTTAGGGATGTTGCGCCCTACGGTGATTTTCGTGATGTAAATCAGTGTAAATCAAATTTCTTTTTGTACCACAATGATCACAATAAAATGCCGTTTCAGAAAATATATAACAAGGTTTTTTTTCGTCTTTTTATAATCCAGGTTGAAACCCATACACACTTCCTTTTTTCTGTCAGTATATTTTTAAATATCAATCTCCAACTACATTGTCTTGATTTGTCACCTGCATTTAAATCAACATCTTTTTTCACCAGTTTATAACTCTTGAATTGTCACAGAATGTGCTTTCAGCATTGACGTTTGGGGGGAAAACGTGACAAAATTGTAGTTCTTTTTAGACTAAACTTGGAAAAACCTCCAGATGGGGAAAGTTGTATCGCTTTCCTGAAGTAGAACAGGTGCGGCATACTCCTGACACCTAAGCAGAAATGCCGATCACTCTGCAGGTATGGCATAATTTGTTGGTGTTTTGACCTCTTTAACACGTCTACTTTCGACATACCAGTAAGAAATTGGAATTGGGGGCGTACACAGGACATTATCCTAAGAAGAGTCTGTGGGTAGTCTATTCTGCTATCTTGGACATCTCCGGAAAGCAGTGGGTAACACCAGACAGCCTGTCGGGAGCCCAGACACTGTCGGTTGTCATCATACACACTGTCAGGTGACCTTGGACAGGCAGTTTTAAGTTTTCTCTGACCTGTTATGGTGCCTCCCATTGCCTTTTTAAGTGCATGGTCACTTCTATTACTTCATAATCTGTATAAGGAGAAGGGGGGGAATGAGATACCTCCCATCTTCATGAACTAGAGTTGCAACAAGTATCCACATAACTGACCCCTCTGAGTCCACAGGGGTAAAAGTTGGACTGAGGGTAGAGTTACCTTTAAAATACTCTCAACAGAGCAGGGCGCCTCCAATAGGTGAGGCAATGCTGGCCCCACAGTGAATGGACATGTCCTGATACCCACCGAGGCCTGCCCTTAGAAGCTCACCCTGGAAAATCAAAGCACAGGTACGCAGCGTTGACAGCGCTGGACCGCATTCACCTAGGAGAAGGATACCTCTAAATAAACCCAGAAACACAGTTCTCATTAGCTGCGGATTGCTACTATCTAGAGAGCAAACTCAAAACAAAGACACAGAATGTGCCGTCCATCAAGGCAGGAAGGAATAGGATACATACGAACAACCTCTAAAACACTAATAGCATTCCAAAAACAAACATAGTTAGGGGTTCCGTCTAGCTTAAAATAGGTCTTATCTTCAAGTCAAAGGCTGTTATTGGCTCAGCCATCTGCACTTTTCCGATCATCTTAAGGTAATGATGCTCATCACAAACTGCTCGCAATAATGTAAAACAAACTTATGCCCAGAAATAAACCGATAAAGGGTGTGAAATGTATCCCAGACAAAAGAATGGCATTTTTTTTTTTCAATAATGATGCAGAGGTCAATGCCTCCAAGCGAACGCAGATGGGGTAAGAGCAAGTTCAAGTTACTGTCTGAAAGTGCCGACTGTCCGAAAGTGCCGCACTCGCTCTAGTGTTTAATTTGTAACCACTGTTACCACAAAGTGAATGGGTCTTGCTCAAAGAACCAGGGTATATACTAACAGGAAGAAAATATACATACATATATTATTAATAACATACAATTAAATGATCAACACATCTGTTCCACTTCGCATTCAGTCTCATACCCCTCTCTCAAACCATGTTCAGGAGGAAACTTACGCTTCTGTACTTGCTGCTAGAATGGGATTGTTCTCCATATCATATGCTTGAGTTTCCTCATCCTCCTCGTCACTATCTAAGACTAACCGTGCACCACTTGTTGGGGATTCTGGTAGAGACTGCATCACTGCTTCATCTGTGCCTCTCGCTTTCTCAAAATTATGTTTTGAACTCTAATGAAAAAAAAAAAAAACCAAGAAAAAACTAGTCGAAGCAGGTAATCTGCCACCATTACCATGAGCAGTGAGTCCCCAAATTCATTTTCACCTTTTTCTTCATCACATTTCCAGAAAACAAACTTTCTTGCTATCGGGGTCCCTGGATAAAAGCAATATTAGATTACTTATGATAAAATCACAATATCTCAGTGACTGAAAAACTATGATTGGTGTTAAAAAGATTAAAGTAAAAAAAATTTAATTGAAATTATGCAACAATGGAGCATAAAAATGTACACACTGATTGACAGTATTGTATTGTTTTAATCAAAAGAACTCTCATGGGTACAATAAGATCCCTTCCACCGCCACCCATTTGATGACTACCATGTTTATACCAAGACTTGTCCCATACTAGGAGACTGGCAGACAGGCTAGAAGAATGACTGTCCACATCAGAGATCCTGACTCTTGATCACATACTTCAGCTCCTTGTGTTTTTTGGTGACGGAGAAAACGTTTTCAGCAACCAACCAATAAGACCAAAGACTGTGATCAATATGAGTTTAGTAAATCAGGGATTGTAGTTACTTGCAAGAGGCCTAATTTATGACTAGTAAGAGAGAGATCATCATGATTATGGTTAAATCTGTAAAATAGGCAGGGGATTTCATAGTAGACGTGTTCTTTTATCACAGTATTAGTCTCATATTGTAATAAAATTATAAGAAAATGACTCAGGACTTCAAAATGTTTTGAATTATCACTAGTATTGTATAAGCCTTTTTGTAATAAAAACATAATGAAAATTCACTGTTCATAATACAAAGTATCTTTAATTTGATTTAAGCACATCCTTGACTCTTCACCCTAAACCCCTTACTGTCTGTTTCTGTAAGAGACCAGGCCTGCTGGTTCGAGAAGATGAACTCTGCTTGGTCAGCTGAGACTTTTCAAGGCCCACTCTAGGACTGTTTTCTTGCTCCTCATTTGCATCTGAGTCAGACTCGCATTTAGCACTACCCAACTGATCAGGAGCTTGAGTATCATCATCATCAACATCACTGTTACTCTCATTCCGAGCCTGTAGACTGCGCTGTGCAGGTGGGGTCTGCAAAATTATTACAGAATCAACATATAAGAACAGAACAACAGTTTTAGTACTTTAAAAGGTTGGATCAGAGTTTGAAAGAGGGTTTGTAAAAGCACAGCAGTAAAAGCACAGTCAGGACTGGGTAAAAAGATAGGATTATAGTCTTAAATTCTTTAACACAAAGTTTTTTTTAATTAAGACTTCACTTATATGCCAGGCTGCAACCTAAAAAATAAAGTTTAACCCTCCACTACCACCTGAAGCACCCATATATGCCGTATTCTAAATACCATGTCAAGGGGCACAACACAGTCAAAATTAACCGACATCACAAAAAAAAAAAACAACCAAAAAACCTTTTATGATGTATAACAGGCAATTGCATGTGATCTGGTAAATAAAGGTTAACTATCACTCCAGAAATTTGTGTTAAATGTTTCCTTACAGGTAAATCCTCTTCCTCCTCCCTCTCTGGGGAGTTCGCATCACTATGGCTTGTGTCAGTTTGAGCTTCCTCTTCTCTGTGGCTTTTGCTTTTGTATTCCTGAAATTACGAAAATAGGTTAGTTAAGTACATACAAAACGCTTATAACAACATTAATGTTGATGAGGGATTTATGACTCTACACAAGCCAAGACATTCTATATCTGGAATGAAAGATATATGGGCTACAAATTATCAATGCAAAAAAGTTATGACTAAAGAGAATGAAGACAGAATGAGAATAAATGAGATTAGTACTTACTCTAAGTATTGCTGGGTTGCTCTCCAAGATGGCTTTCTGGAATAGGAGACATAAATTCATATGAGTATCAAAAAAAAACCAACCTATAGACCGTAGCTGACACTAGGCAAATATGAACTTTTATCTATCCACCTTATCTTGTTCTACTAAAGTGCCGCTGTATGAATGCATTTTTGTGCATTATTAAGTCCCTAACAGGACTGGAAGAGGAAGATCGCATGCCCTTCAACCCCCAAGCTAACAATGGTTTTCATGATCTGAACATGGTACTGTTATGCATCTCCAACAATGATGTTGTCCAAAAAGAGAAAATACCACCACATATGTCTAATAATGCATCACACTTATGCAACATTTCCCGCTGAAAGCCAAGTAACACTAGGTTTAATTTTCTTATTCTGATTGTCCAAAACTCCTGATGCAGTTGAAACAATGGAACAGTTCCTATGCAATCCAAGGTGTGGTGGGGACATAATATTTTTATATTGTATTTATTGATGCTCATTCCCATGAGAGACTCTGAGCAGTTAATATGTTCATAGCCCTACAAATGAATTCATTCTCTCAACAACCACTCTTTACTTCCATTCATTTGCAATTCATTGCACAAATTTTGAAGGTTTGAAATGCAATTTTCTACAGGAACAGATAAACTTTAAATTATATCATATGCCATAGCTTTTATCATGAAAATAATTGGACAAAAATTTTGAGTCTGCCTTCCTTCCTACCCACCACATGTCATGTCAATAAGGAAGATGACTCATCGAGGAAGAGTCACTGCATAACACTTCTGCTGACAGGTTCTGAAGCTGATGAGGCAGAAGAGATCTATTTATGCTACAGAAAGAAAACTATATACATACTGATTAAAACATATTTTGTCCATTCAGTTTTAAAGCTATCTGTCCTTGCAGAAATGCATAGCTTAACCCTTTGAACCCGTTATCCCGATATTTAGGGAATCCCCTTATTTTCCTGTGCACCGTAGTCCCGATATTTCGAGAAACACGGAAGCATTTCAGTAACGTGGCTTTAGTGCTAAATATAACGACCATTCAGGGACACGTTTGGTGTGGGAATTATGGGAAAGGACTTCCAAGATGTCAGCCTCCATGTGGATGCCCAGAGAAGGGGGCATTTATGGCTTAGGGCCCCAGGGTTCAAAGGGTTAATCATTGTGGTTAAAGGTACTTACCACAAAAGGAATATCATTCCCATGACAGAAGTATTATATTTATTGTACTGAATTTATTGCTGCGTTGCCGAAGTTTGAAAGTGAATCTTACAAGATGCAAACTGACCATCATAATTACTAAATAAGACTCTACCACAAACAATTTTACTTAAACTTACCAGAGTGCCCTTCCTTTCTTCTACAGACATATCCTCCAACAATTCTGCTTCAATTCCAGCAGCTGATGATAATTTTAATATTGAATACAATGTATAAGAATGCTAATAATAAAAATAAAAAAGAATAAAAATATATAAGAGAACAATATAAATGCCCTATCACAAAATTAAGATTTGGTGATAAAACAGACCTGAAAAATGCCTTTCTTGAATGCTGAAAAAGTACTTTTTATACTGTACAGTATGATTCACTTGTTTTAATCCTGTTTCTCTTACACTTTTATTGTGCCTTCAAAAACAAGAAGCTTCCTTGATAGGGATTATGTTTAAAATTAAACAAATCTGACATTTTGTAGAAGATGCAATAAACTTTTGTGTTCTGCCTCACTTTATCAGTTAATTAGTTGGCTTTCTTGGAAACTATAAATCTGCAAGAAAATAACCCAGCAAAATATTAGAAACAGACACTATACACAATGGCCAGTAGGTGAATATAACCTAATATGGCAAAGAGGGACAGCAGAATGAGAAATATACATACCAGTGATGACAATATATTGTCTGCATATATGCAGATGAAATTGCAGCTGTAGAATATAACTGAATAAGTCCACTAGCCACTGTTAGACTTACATCTAAAGTTTTACTATGATACACCATAGTTCATTCGGTATTATTTATGATAAATTACTCCATAAACAAATACTATTTATGTGGTGCCTTTTATCCCTGGACCCATGATTTGTTGTCATACTTTGCACACTGGCAGTAACTATGGGAAACTCCCGAAACATCAGTGACGTTCCTCATCCTTGCCACCAGCACACAAAGTATGACAGCATGGTGCATACAGCCCCTGAACAAGGGTCAATATCAATACCTTTCAATATATCTGTCTGGATTACAGCATCAAGAGAATCTTCATCAGATCCTGTTGTTACACCTGGTGGGCAACCTCTACGCCCCGTTCTCTTCATTTTTTCAGCTTTGCATCATGAAAGAGAAAGCATATAAGTATTAGAGAGACAAAGAGAGCGAGGAGGACAGAGTGAGCTTTCGGTGAAAGAAGGAAAGGGACATTTGACTGACACTGCAGTGGTCATTTTATTTTCTGGTGGACCCGAACAGGTAGCAGGACAGGCTCAAAGAGCAGATTAGGCTACCAATTGTTCACGAACTAAACCTTGGGACCAATTTGGCTGGGTCAGATCACCAAGTGCCGTGATAGGATGAAACATATGTTCATTCTGTGTTAGTCATCAAGCTGTAGCCTATAAGGTGGTAAATGTTGCAGATGGGTAGGGGATGTATGCCTTTTTCAGCCTGTTGCACTCATCCTTCAGGCCTCGGGCACAACAACATCACTTGATCGGTCAGCTAGAGTTAGCCTACTTCTTGGTGTAAATGAAATGAGTTTAACTACTCTATTGAAATGCAAAGTCTTTCAAAAGTCTCCATAAAGTCAGACTTAATTGAAACTGTTCTCTCAATAGATGCTTTGCTTTCGGCAAGCACTTGGTGTCAGCTCCAGATCATGAAAAGGACAGAGTTGCCAGTTCGGCAATTTGGGCACCAAACTCTACTTTGAAATGAGTTTGGTATCTAAATTTAGTTTGACATTGTGTTTGGCACGTTTGCCTTTGTAACTGCTGTTAACTGTCAATTTCTCTAAATAAGGGGTGCATGGCCACTTCAGGCTAACCCACTGATGCATACTTTTTGGTCAGGGCAAGAAAAAAGGGAGGAATTTCAAATGAGACACACCTCTTGTTCCCGTATCGACGGGCATTAGGGATTAGGGTTAAGAATTAGGATCAGGGCTAGGGTTAGCTTTGAGATTGTAATGGTAAGCATAAGCTCTGGTTAGGGGTGTGAGACTCCTGAGGAATTCTTTCTCGGGGTTCGATCTCCACTCAGTCACTGTTGGCTGTGAGGCACGTTTGGAAATCCTTCCGAAAAAAATCAACAACAAGGAGCTGACCTGACAAGTGAGATGATTGTAATCAAAAGGTTTCATTTCTTTGTGACATTATTTGATGCCATCTGGAGACTTCAGTTAACAGATTTTCAGTTGCAAGCAATCAAGTTTCTTTTAATTTGATTCATGTGAGTGGCAGTTATTTCAACAAATTTTAAGAAAGCTGCCACCTGTCCAGTTTGAAATCTTTGCAATGGATCAAGAAATCAAAAGTTTCTAAAATATTAAAACTGTTGGCGACAGCATCACAAATCTAAATCCAGCTGTAAGTTTGCATAGTGTTCATTAAATATCAGATAGAGTACATCATGGGAAATGTCTCTTTGGACATCTCCAATCAATACAGCTTTTCACATTGAATTGATCAGGGCTTGACACTCTAAGCAGCACAGCACAGTTTCTCATTGACTTGGATTGACACTTAGATCACTTGAGCAGCATCTTCACATATGCCCTCTTATTGATCTGGAATCAACACCTATCAACTATCACTGCCTTTTTATTTCAATTTGGGATCAATGCAGAGTGCTGTTTCGCATTGATCAGGGACTGATGCCTAGTCTAGACTAGCTACTTTTTTCGAGACTTCAACTTTTTTAGTGTTTGGTGCTGCTCTTGAAAGAAAACACCTCATCTTCAACCAAACCTTTTATTCTGAGTCCACCTGCAATATGCTGATTCCTGATGATCTCCGAAAGTTTGTAGGGGCACAGAAATTTAATATTTATCGTTGTATGATTATTTATGAACAATACTGTTGTAGACCCATCTACGTCTATGACTAAGGTAAACGGCTATCTCCTAGGACTGGACCGCTCTTGCATTGATGCAGTTCAGTTAGTCATTGGTTTAGTCATGCCATAAAAAAGATTAGACGTCTAGACTAGACTTCTAGTCTTATTCTGTGAATATCCCAGTTTCAATTTCAGCAGCCTGCAGCCAAACTAAACACATAAAAAGCACGGGGGTCTGTCCCTAACCTAACTAGTCTAGAATAGATGCTCTACTTGCTTATATTATTTGAAATAATATTCATTTTCATATAGTCTAGAAACTTTACCCTTGTAATTCACAGCGATGAAGGGTCGGAATACCTCAATAATAGATCTGGTGCTGCATTGTTATTTGTGTTTCGTTTCGCTTTTGCTGAGTTGTAATTTCCTTTTTTATAAACTCCCGCGAATAAATTGCTCACCAAACTACAAACCATATTCAATAGTACCCAAATATGAAAAGAAACCATATAGCACCGGATTTCAAAATATGTCGTCTAACTCTGTTGCTAGTATTTAGTTATATGTAGATCCTGCACCCAAGTAACCCAAGTACTTTGTGATAATATTGCGACGATATCGGACCTTGTGATGATGCAATGACAGGCAGTACATTAGTTTTAAACACAGCTTAAGGNGGGGGGACACTATTTAATGATACATATCAATATCATCAGCTGTAGCAACAAACACATTTTTCATTTTCATTTGGAAACCTTGTAAGTATCCCATGACCTGTTCCATGAGAATAAGTTAGCCCTCATGATGCGAAAATAACTTACCCAGTAGGTAATATTCATGGTTGTTCACGTGTTTCCCAGTTGTCATCATCATCAAGTGCACATCATTTAATATCATATATGATATCCAAGTGTCTATCTGATCGGTTTAGTCCAATGGACTCAATGTTTCCTAAAACCCCGGGCAAAAAAGGCACGTGGAAAAAGACATATGCCTTTCTTTCCTGAGATTAACAAGTCACAAGGATGAAAAGACACATGAAACCAAAAATTCACATGAGGGATAGCCCATGTGGGATACAACGTTCAGGTTAACAATGAGAGTTAGAGATAAGTGTACGTTTTTATTCACCTACATATGAGCCCATTTACGTGCAATTGGGTGGCAAGACATATATTCTTATATTCTCTTAGTATTCATGTCATTACGGGAGAGGAATATGGGCTCAGTCTGATAATTTTTCAGATGTTCTGATACATTATCTAGGGAAGTGTGTCACCAGGGAGTTTACCAAATTACTGTGAAAGATCAATTTTGAGAAGAAGTGCCAAAAAACCTACTAGACAATTTCCTGTCCCTACCAGGAATCGAACCCAAGGTTTTTCAGCTTGCAAGTCTGAAGTGCTACCACTACACTACAAGGACGCCAACTTCACAGCAATTTAATTCTTAAATACCTCCTGCCTGAATCGGTCACTAACTTTCACATGTGAGCCTAGTGTTCATCCGTGACCCTGACACATTTCCCGACTGCTCACATACACCATACCAGCTTTTAACAATGAAGAAAAAACTCTCAGAAGGAAACTCAATGGACAAGTAATTCAGTGCACTTATTTATGCCATTACTTCTGAGCTCCACTTCATAAATAATAAAAATATCTGATTGAGTAGTCACTCTCCGACACTTCTGAAATAATCATTTTTCACTATTCAATAACTCATTTGGAAAAGGAAGCTGATTCTCTTTAAAAAAAAAAAAAAAAANAAGACACAAAGAACGAGACATAGGCTATGTTGGTTAGCCAAAAAAAAAAAAGGGGGGGGGGGGGGGGGGGAGGGGGGGGACACTATTTCATTATACATATCATCAACTGTAGGAACAAACATATTACTCATCTGGAAAGGGAAGCTGATTCTCTTTATAAAACGTTATCCTCTATGCTGTGTTTATATGATTATTTTTTTTTGTTAAATGTTACCAAAAACATAAAAAAATGAATATTTGCTAATTCTTTTTTTAATCCCAGTACACGTTTAGTGTAACAACATATGCTCACACGCTCGCGTGCACACATTTTATTTCTGATGAGTGTGTCTGTGTTTTTCTTCTTCATCTGACTTTTATTTTTTTCTGAGCACCATTTGCCCATGAATAAGTTTTCTGAAATCGAGCTGTTTTTCACCTTGACAGTTTTCATGTTGCCAGAACAAATTTTCTATGTTCATTTCAGAATTACCTCTCATAAATAAATTGTTGTTAATGCTCATTTCTTTGTTATCAGGAAACATCATCTTGGAGTGCTTTTTGTAAACGTTCACATGAGATGACACACTGAAACCTTGGTTATATATTTCATTGTACAGTGCTTAATAATAATAACAATAATAATTATAATAATATAGTGCATTTATATTGTGCTTAAACCCCGGAGAGCTCAAGTGCTTTACAGCCACATGCACACATACTCAACACAAATGCAACTTTCACAAACACACAAGCTAACACGCTCAGCACACGCACATATGCACATACCCACTCGTATTCATTCACATGTAGACACACAGCAGCAATCAAATTCAAAGAGCAGAAGTCTCAAGGTCAGAGGGGATCATGGAATCCAACCTTAATACATATACAGAACCTGTGCTCTCGGGCCCTAAGTGGAGAGGCCACCTCAAGAAGTTGCAGATGCACAGACACACACACAGACACTAGAGCCACACGCATTATTAAATTAAATTAAATTAAATTAATTAAATTACAGTCTCACAATCATTACAGCAGATATGCTGAAACTATTGCTCGGAAAAGTACTTAATAAACAAGTATGGTTTTAACTGAGTATGACAGTTTTATAATCTCCCTCAGATATTACATCACTCAATCTTGTCTCCTGCTCCACCATCTCTTGTGAAGTATCTACAACCACATCTACTTATAAGTTTCTTCTCCTTGTGTCTTTACTCTTGAGATCTTTACATGCATTATACATTAAATGTGATGTAATTTCATTCATCTGACATAAATTATCCCCCTGCGAATTGGCAAATGTAAATAAATGTAAGAAGGATGACATTTTGTACACAATTCCCAATGAGTTGAATATTTATTTGGGTCGATTTTATGTTAGCGATGTTACAAATTTTACGCAAACCTTAATAATCTAGCCTCACATCCGCAATTTGGTACAAGTATATCGCAATTGCATAATAGTTTGATTGATCCAGAATATCATAACATGACAGACAAGTTTGCTTTGGCATTGTTTGAAGGATAATTGCATATGAAAAATTTAGTATTTCGAAGCTCTCTTTAGTCAGCTTTACTTGTAGCAAAGTTTCCTCCCCCTAATTAGCATAGCAATGGCTGCCTTGGTAGGGACTTATCTCCAATGACAAAGTTCTCAGATTCATTTCAGGGTTGGGCTTCACCAAGGAGCTGTTGAATGCCATCGAGTCTGAGGAATGGCAATGAAATGACAGGTCTCTCTTCACAGAGATTCAGATGGCGATATCGAGCAATATCTAAATCATTTTCTAGACTCTAGACTACATGGAGATTGAAAAGAAGTGACCACAGTACATTATTATACTAGTCGACTCTACTACTGATTCAGTCAATTGCTAAACACAAGACATAGGAGGAAGCTGCAACTGGATAAAACTGCCGCCTAGAACAATCATTCTGCAGTCTCCATTCACCATAAACTCTGAAGAGCTAATTAATTTAGAATGTTTGTGGGGGCGACATTGTAAAATGTCTGGTCAAGCATTGACAAGGCAGAAGAAGACACTGAAGGTGCAGGTAGGTAGGCCTACTAGTCTAGTCTAGATCTAGTCTAGTCTAGGTAAATCATAAAAATGCCTGAAATATTTTCCCCATTTGGTGATGTCATTCATTTATAACTGTTATCTGTGGTGAAGTGCAATCAGAACTGAATTCTCCCTCACAAACAAAGCATGTTACTCATTCACAGCATGGCATAGACTGCAAATCTGATCAGATAATCTCTGTGTCAAGCCAAGGGTAGAACATTCTACCTGTTAACAAAACTGCCATTATTATTTTGCATCTTACAGTATAAATACCTTACCAAGCATTGGGTGGACAGATAGCACTACCTTGACGATTCATAGGAGAATATTTTCAATAATATGAAATCGTCTTAAAGTTAACAGGTTAAATAGTGTTCAATTCCAGTGTATGAAAAATTGCAGCTGTTTCAAATTCAATTCCGTACACAAAGTGTTTAGATTAAAAAATTTGTATAAGTTTGTGTTCTTTCCCACCATGGTCTTGGGATTGCAACATTCTTTAAAACCTATGTTGTTGACTTTGCTGTTGTATCACAATCACATGTAGATATAGGCCTACCTTGTAGATTGATGATAATGATAATGGTCAATGGGTTACAGCGTAGCAGTTTCAAAGAAAATTCTCTAATATCATTCAAATGAAATAGTACTTGATAATACTGTTCATCAGAACACAAAAGAGATACCAGACCAAATTGAAGGACTGAAAGACAGGAAAAAAGTTGCAACAGTTACTGCTGTCCAGATTGGCATGTTTTGTCTGCCACTGAAATTGGTGATCTCAATGCAACATTTAGCACAAACAATAAAATATTTCATGGGCTGAAGGGTGTGAGGGAGTGTAACACAATTTTTTTCTAAACAACAACATGTATTCATGTAATTTAGACTTTTGATCTCCTCGATAGAGTTTGAACCTCAAATAGGAATAATTACCACTGAAAACAATGGCACCTTCCTGAAAATGCCATTAGGAACATTGTGCAAAAACCAGAAAGATCCATAGTGGCAGTCTTAAAATTGGGAAAGCCGTCATGGCAGTTGATAGGAGAGATGCCGTAGGGATTAGCCGTCCACAGAGTTTGCATTGTTTTGACCCTTGTCCCTGTTTTCAATGAGTTCAAAGTTGATGAACGTTTTATTGTATGTAAAAATTGGCAAATTCTGTATCAACCTCCTTTTTTGTTCAGCACTTAGCATGATTCAGACTATATGGGTGAAAAAACTTGCAGAAACAAAATATGTATCAGCAGGAGACCAGACACCTGCTAATTTCTGGGAAAAGACTGGAACTATATGGTTCATAGAGCATTGTCGATATCAGAAGCCCATCACTATACAGAGATGGGGAGATATTTAACTTAGTTTTGGGAGGAATATTGAATGAGCTTCACGCTTTTAAAACTATATTTTTATTACTGATGGTGGCAGCTTTAAATCCTGAAGAAGTTTGATGACAATAAGGTGGTTTCAGCTTAGTCACCCGTGCCAAAAGACAGAAGGTGTCAAACTGGAGAGAAGCACTCAGAAGGACGCCTCTTTTCTTGTTGATGTTGGAACAGTCACTTAAAACATGGACATGAGAAATTAATGGAAGTGGAAAAGCAGTTTTGCTCTTGTCTCAGTGGACATCATGATTAGGGACTTGCTTCAACCGATGCTCCTGTCTTGATGAGTTTGGGTTGTATTAGTAAACGTGGGTTCCAGATCCTTATTTCATAACAACTGTATCACCAGAGTGCATAGTAACCAATGGAAATTTTGCACATTAGGAAAGACATCATCGGGATTGCCTAACTAGTACTTATGAGCATTAGCTGAGTGGTTTGACACTGGATTACCATGCATATTGACCCAGTTTGATTGCAACAAATCCTCACAGATTCTCTCATGTTAGGGGTGTAAAGCTCAATTGAAAGTCCTTCTGTATTTTGAAATAGTATTTACTCTGTACGGTTGCATAATATGTAACCTTATCGTAATATTATGGCCACCATCGACCAGATTTTAAGAAAATGTCATTTTAGTTTGACTTGAAGTATGCAGTTCCTACATGTTATTGTTGATACCAAATGCAGCTCCAACTCTAGATGCTAAATAGCTTGATTCTATTGAGGTTTAACATAGTAAGTCTGATTTGTTTGTCTGCTCATGTTTCATCCTTTAGTGCAACTTTGTCTTCATGTCATCAGTATTATCACTTTTGTTTACAATATCTGAAGACTATTTCACGTTCTCAGACCTCCGTTTTTGTGTCCGAAGTTTACTGCTCAAAATAATTATCATTTTCACTAGCAGCATTAACAGCACAAACTTGTAGGTCTCAAATATTTTTTTTTTAAAATTCACAGGGAGCCTTGTGTCGGACAGAGGTGTCAAGGAAAGGACCAAGAATGTGATTTTGAGTTATTCCGACCTTAAATATGTACAGCAAAGACAAACTCCAGCAATGCCTCAAAAAATAATTAATTAAGTTTTGACTTGATTGATAACATGAAGTTTTCTGGTGAGATTTACAATAGTCATGAGAATACTGCTTCCACCACAGCAATCTCTGTTACAGGTAAAAATGACAATGAGACTACACGTTATGAGTAATCAAACAAAAAATTCCCTGGATTCTGGGCTATGCAACAGAGAGGCTGAGGGCATGCCTGTGATCTCTGTAGTTGATTTTGAGGATGTGGATGCTTTGAAAAATAAAATCAAAACTAGTTCCATAAGTTCTCATGATGAGCCCAAAGAGGAAGGAATACATGGAGGTGAATCTGACTCTGAAGATGATCTCAAAATATCCTCTACACACTCTGAATGGAAAGATTATCAAGAGAACCTGATGACTAGAGATTCGAAAGAACCTGTTCCTGAAGATACAGATGCCACATTGTCAGTTTCTAGCGACACCACACTGGAACCTGACACTAGTGACAGCCACTTAAAGACACAAGAGGGGCAACTGCATAATTTGATTTCATGTGTAGAAAAGAAGGAGAATGGCTGTCATTCACCATCATTAAGTGCAAACAAATCAGATAGGTGGGGGCAGAGAGATTATACACAGTGTAATAATGTGATGCCCCCAGCTGTATTTACAGATGATTTGCCTGTAGAACTTGGGGCAAGTGCACGCTTTTCAAAAGTGTTGGAAAATATATCCCTACCTTTGTTGTATATACCTACAACAAAACAGCTTGTCAAAAGCAGTGGAGACCCACACTCAGAGAAAGATACACTGTACCAAGGAGAGTCCTTTGTGGCGCAAAATGGCACAGATTTGTTGTACAAACCAGAAAGAGATTATTCATTCAGTCTATCAGAATCTGCAAGCTCAACATTAGATCTGTCTTCAACTGATTTATTAAATCCTCATTTGCCAATGCCGAAAGCTCACAGCACTCAAGAATTTCAGTACATGGGTAAATACACTGACAGTGACAGGTTGACGTTGCACAGTGTAGATAGTTACCCAGGCTATCATCACAACCTTGAACCAAATCCCTATCTATTCACGGATAATTCTAGTCTATCCAGTGTCAGTACAGGCACAGACTTCTCAGTTTCTGCTGTTTCAGTTGGTGAAGATTATAGTGCTGAGTCAAAGAGTTTATCACATGATGTGACGGATGAAACCCTTTTCATGGACATCAACCTACATTCACGAAACTCATTTGATAAAGGATACAATTCTTCTTCCCTTGATAGTGGATATGGAGACAAAAGTGCACCCCAATTTCAGGCTGCGAAAAAGAAGCCCTTCACAGGTTTAAAGTGAGTATCCAGCTCATGTTATTCTGATATAGCTTTAGCTCTTTAAAAGGAATTAGCATTAAATTTAACTGCCTAGGAAATATTTCAGTCTGTAGTGTGTGTCTTATTTTGTCAGCAGCCTTTCTGGTTTTGCTTCCTTGCTTCTTTGCTCTACAGTATCCTATATATGTAAATGATGTTTGTAAACCTTCTGAATACACTGGAATTCTGTTTAACACTACTATTGTTGAATAAAACCAATTCTGTGTTTTGCATTTGCACTATCCCGTTCAACATTCCCAACTTTTCTGTTCCATATTAAAATAAACATTCTGGATAACACAAAACTTTGAATAAAACACCCTTGAAAAGCTTATCATTTATAAGGGTGTTTGTGTGACCAGAGTTCCACTGTTTGTCATTTTCATGCACAATAACATGCAGTCTTTCGTATTGCAGAAATTTATTCACCAAGCGAGGTAAAGAGGAAAGTCCCCCAGGTTGGAAGTTATTTGGAAGAATTCCCCCAAAACCAACCTCTCACCGAAATGCTCAAGAGATAACTTCGGAGTTCCAAGCCCGACAACGAAGAGTAGAGAAACCAAATTTCCCATCAGCAAATAAAAAACATGCTGCAGAAGTTTTGTCCACTACTGCTTTGATCCTTGAGAATAGACCAACGTAAGTTGAACTGCATCCAGAAAAAGTAATCTGGTAAATGTGTTATTTTTATCAGGATAGAATTGATATATTGAGCACACTAAGGTCAATGTAGCACTTTGTTTATTATGGCTGTGATATATTGCATCCACTTTGACCTTACCTTAGTGTTACAAAAATGCGACTACCTATAGAAGTGTTTCTTTCTCACAAGGATCTCCTTTTTGCAGATTTCACAAGCTGGTTTTGACTCACAAAATTACTTCATTAAAAAGTTCCATTCAGCATTTTTCAAAGGGCCGTAAACAGTGTGCATCAGACCCAGGTGTGGGCTTTATGTTTGGAAAGTACAGGGCGTCACAGAAAAATCAGGACACTGTTTTCGCCATATCTCTAAGAATTTTCATTTAAATAAGAGGAAATTTTGTGACAGTTAATGTCTATTTATGCATGACCATTGATGAAATTTTCATAAAGATCAACAGAAAACTTAAAGAGTAGTAACGATTCGCAAAAGGCAACTCAGAATGAAAATTTCAAAAATTTACATGAAGTTTGTAATGTCAAGGAATTATATTAAACAGACACAACATGATGCTTTCAAACAATGGTTTACTCATTTACATAAAAGTTTCATACATTACAAAATAGAATAATATAAAACCAGTTAATAAAAATTTACAGAAATAAACAAGCTATCATAAGGCAAGTTGACATTGGATTAAGAGAGAACATGTTCCAGGTGTCTTCCTCTTCTGGCTGCATACAACTCAAGGCAGCATTTGAAATTGTTCATGACACATCTGTAGGTGTAGGCCCCGATGTTTCACATCTCATTTCAAATATTGTCCTTCAGTTCCTGGAGGATTCCTGGGGCTCCACAGTACACATTGTCTTTCAGAAAGCCCCAGAGATAAAAGGCCAGGGGAGTCAGAGTGGAGTGCCCACACGTTGTCGGTTTTATAGCTGATGATCCTGTTTCCGAACTTCACTCTCAGCCAGGCAAGAGAAGCGTGTGAAGTGTGTGCAGTGGCACCGTCCTGCTGAAACCACACCTGGTGTCTGTTTTCTCGTCTCCTTCCTAAGGCAGCCCAGAAGAGCCTCGATGTAGCGAGTGGTTCACCCTTTAGATTACTCCATTTTCATCTTCAAAAAAAAAAGGGCCCGATGATGCCCTGACTGCACATCGCCTCCCACACTGTGACCTTCTCAACATGGAGGGGTTTTTCAATGACGTAGATTGGTGGTTGGCTCCCTCAGAAGACACAATTCTTTTTGTTTACATATCCCAAAAGGCGGAAGTGTGCTTCATCGGAAAACCACACTGTTTGAATCCACGCTGGGTCAGTCTGAAATTGCTCCCGGAACCAGGCAGCCATTTTCAGTCTGGCCCTAATGTCTGTACGACTGAGCTTTTGTTTTATGCTGAGAGTGTAAGGCTTCTTTTAAATCAAAGCACAAGATGCACCTCACGCATTCACGCGAAATGGGCACACCCGCCTCCTGAATGCGGTGGGCAGGGAGATCTCAGGAGTGTTCTCAATGGAATCAGGGACAGTGCGAATGTTCTCGGCAGATCGCGCTTGACAGGGTCGACCTGAATGGACTGTGCCGTCTGAACCTTTTTGGTTGAGGTTCTCTACAGTTCCTTTCTTTCTAAAATGCTTGACGCATGCCTACATTCGACTTCTAGCTGGACTGTACTGGCAGGCAAATCTTTGTCGAAAGAGAGCTCCTGTTTGAGCCATAGGGCCTGTTTTGAAATACGTTTCAACAACAAAAATTTTCTTCTCTTTCGTCCAGGACATTTTGAAAGATGCAAGGAAGATGAAATTTTAGAAATTAGAATTGAATTTTGAGTCAACAACGGGTTCATTTTCTAAAGACTTAACATCAACATCTGTTTTGTGCACAAATTGTGCACATTTCTGAAATGGCATCTTCATATAAAGTGCACATTTAGATGTGCAAAAAATTATGTATCTTTTTTAAACTTTCACCATGAGTCATGCATAAAAACGTCCTAATATCCTGAAAATTTCATAAATATCCAATAAAACTTGTGGATTTTATTAAGAAAACCGACTGTCCCGTTTTTTTTTGTGTCATGCAGTACAATAGCTTTTTATAGCTTTTTATTTGTGTGAATTTATCAGCTAGAATTATTTGGTATAGGTCTGGCTTTTTAGCACATGAAAGTTCATAAGAAGACGAGGGAGGTTTTTTTTTTTTGTTTTTTTTATTTTTAACAGTTCCATAACAACATTTCAGATTACCCAAACATTCTGTCTACATAGACACACAAGAAAACTATCGTAAAGGGCACATGGAAATAAGGTCCTCATGAAAAGTTATTCATGATTTTTTGTGAAAATTGGATCCTTGGGAAAAAAAAACAACAAGTACTTCTCCAATATCTTTTCACAACTTTACATTATAAGATAAACCCTAGGCCTGAGAGGGTAATTAACTTGACAAGGCCATGGTACACTTAAACTACAGAGGGTAAAGTGAGGACATTTGTTGTTTCCTCTTCAGCAGTCAAATTATTTTGTTTATGCTTTCTAGTAACTTTCGACAATGACCCTTAACCCGCTTAAGCTATAGACCCTCAACATGGAATTTTGTAATATTAACATCCAATCAGAAAGAGATAGAGAAGGAAATGGACGTGGTTAAATCTTGCTTTACATCGAGTGATTTAAAAATAAGAACTGGGGGTGTATTGATTCAAGATGCTTTAGATATTTCATGAGATGTATTCCGTAACACTGACGCACTTTTTTCCTCAAATCTTTTGATGCAGAAACCTACCCACCAAGAATCCAGAAGAAGCAGAAAAACACAGGCAGCAATATGAAGAAATGGTGGAGGCTGCTAAAAAGAAAGGTAATATTCAGTACATCCATACCCCTTTCAGGACTAATGTCTAGCAGCAAATATAAGACCATTTTGATCTAGCTCTTTATCCACTGTTCTTTATTTGTACACAGTTTGCAACAATCTTATTGTGATCTGAAGAATGAGTTGACAAAAAAGAGGTACAGTGGAACCCGCCTAAGCGGGACATGCGTAAGTCGGACGCCCACTTAAGGGAGACGAATGCCAGGGGAACGGAATTTTTGTTATTTAAATATATAATGTGAGCGGGACAGCAACCCGCTTAAGCGAGACGACTTGGTACCAGATCTCTGTAATATACACGCTGTTTTTGACAGGAATGCTGCAACTTGTCTCTATCGTGCTGTGTCTCAATGCTTATTTACTTTTGCCCATCAGCTGAAAACCTGAGAGCTACAAAGAAGCTTGTACCGACAGTCCCGGTTACCCCCCTTATGTTACGTGAGAAGTGATTGACACTACCTCCCCATAGCCTCTTGTCTGGCAGTTGACCCTTCGGCGCACGCATGGACAAATCAGAGCGGACATCCTAGCGGCTGATCATTTAACCAAGATTAATTAAGATTAAGTAAGCCCTGCCCTCTGTCAGCCACACTTTATCCTTTCATCAGCTTGGGCAAAGATTGATACTTATGAGCCTTACCTGCGCTATTGCACAACACTTGGCCGGGGTGCTATTCACATAGGCATGACCATCATTCGTGTTGTGTAAAGGCTTTTTGACGCACGCCGCTCGCGTCGCGCTCTGACCTGAAGTGGAGCTAGAAGTGTGACGTTTAACTTTGCCGGTATTTACGTTCATGTAAATTCGATCCCCCATTAGCTTCGATCACTTGAATGGGGGGCGACGAACATCTCAGCTTCAGAGATGTTAGACCTCTCATATTCTCTCCAGTTTTATTTTAACATGACTCCTTTCTTTTTCACTGATGTAGACATGTCCTAGTCTTTAATCGTTTCTTTCATCCTTAATTTTCAAAGGAGAGCTTCATTAGTTTGGCAACGTTTGTTTATTATTATTAACAATGGATTAGCAGGAAGGGTATAAAAATACAGTGGGAAGGCTTAGGTGTTTCTTTGAAGCCAACCAAAAATCCCGTTCCCCGCAAAGAATGACTAATAATATGCTCTGCATGTCTACTGAAAATGCAGTTAGACTGCAATAAGTATATTTTAAACAGTATAGATACAATCCAAATCTGACTCAGTTGTCACACTTTACTAGCAACAAGTAATGAGTATCCCTTAACTTGAGTGAAATGCACAAACTATCAAAGAAATCACTTTACAATGGATAGTCCGCCTAAGCAGGACGCCCGCTTAAGGGGGACGATTCATTGGGAACGGAGCCGTCCCGCTTAAGCGGGTTCCACTGAAATTCTGA
>JAWQUT010000017.1:2636236-2670939 GCA_033807755.1 Ellobium chinense | reverse complement strand
AAAACGCGGGACGGGCCGTCAGTATCGTCAGACGTTTCCCGTAGAAAACACGGGATCGNTTACTTCGTCTTATGCAAGGATAATTAATAGACGCAAAGAAGGAAAAAAAAACTATTATTTCTGTTTATTTCGACTAATAAATAATTGGACGTATCCGGTTTCGACATACATGGACTCGACTGTAGTAAAATCCTTCAGTCTTCAGTGAGTTAATGGTGTTTGAATTTTTTTTAACATTTTCACACACAATATTTTGTACATTTCATTCCATTAGAGCTGAAAGACATCAAGCAGAAGAAAAAGCAACTTCAGCAGCAGCGAAGATTAGAAGATCAAATGATGGCTGCAGCACGTGTTTGGGACACTGAAATATTGCCTAACTGGGAAGTGATGTAAGTCTTCTGTTACTTACATGTATCAACATTTTTTGGTTTTATGGTTACTATTTTCACCCTAGTGAATTAATTAAGAAATTAATCATCAGTAATCAAGTTTAGTTCTCCAAGGAAAAAATATTGCCTCATTAAAAACAAATTCTGTTTTGTTTACTTTGTTCAGTCATTTTTAAATAGTGACATTATTATGGGTAAGAAATAGTTGTTTCTTTGTTATGAATGTCACAAAAGGTTGTTTTTTTGTGACACTTTGTTTCTTTGTGACAAATGTCAGTCTCATTGGAACATTGGTGAATTAATCAATGATGGAGATTTGCATTGTAACAGTTTTTCACAGATTCCTGTTATGGCTTTAAACCCCAAAAATGCAACTTCGTTGCCTGAATACAGCTCCTATGAGTTCTGCCTTAATTTTAGGGTGAATTCATAAATGTTTAGAGGGATTTTAGGTTTGTCTTAAGTAACGCAGGCTTTGAAGTGCAAGAAAGAAAGGGAGATCAGTATGCATTAAATGTACTAGCAGGTTACCCGTTCTACAAATGGAAAAAAAGGAGGATGAAAATAAGAGTATTTGAGATAGATTTATGAGGAACACAAAGTACAGATGATAAAAGAACATATAATATTAACATTTGTCCGCACAAATGAACAAAGCTTCACCACACCACATGACGCGCTATCTGAGAATGCAAGTCACGGTCACCAGATGTCATGCGATCTGAGAATGGAAGTTTCAGTCTGAGACGGAAATGACGGACTTGACGGAAGTACATTATCACATCGTATTCGCAATCATTAATTGATAGACGATAATTATGACTCAATTTCTGAAAAATATATAAGTTATCGGAAATAAATGTTTAGACTACGTACAGGTTTGGTACATTTTACATACGTGTGCCAGGTTTCATTCCTCTACATTGCGTATTTAAAAAGCCTTTGCGGGATTAACGTTGGGCCCAAGCTCCATTATTATATGATTCCTAGGAAGAATTTTGAAATGTAAGGGACGGACGCTGCAGTCTGGAGAAAACAATGTGTATACAGTAAACATTGTCTGTTACAGGCGAAATAGTAAAAAGGCACGTGATCTATGGTGGATGGGCCTACCTCCAAATGTACGAGGCAGGGTATGGCAGCTAGCCATTGGCAATGACCTCAACATAACACATGGTAAGAAACAATCAGTCAAGACTGAAACTATTATTTTACCAGATCAGTATCAAGTTTTCGTAGGTTTGAAAGCACTCATAGTTTAGAAAAATTACTGTTGAACACAACAGACATTAGATACAGTATATTCACCCTGGAATAGGTTTTGTATTTTCCAGGTTTTACCATTACATCATAACTCAGAACAGGCTGTGTACAGCAGTGTTTTGCTATAATAGAGTATCCCTTTGTTGCCCACCTTACTACTGTAAATTGTAAAATAATGATGGGGACTGTTGAGAAAGTGGTTAACAGTAAGAATATTCATAAAGTTGTTCGTGTAGGTTTATCACGAAGTGAAATGTGACAAGAAATATTCCATAAATCCTTAGGATCTCATATTTATTTTTTTTTTCACTACAGCATTGTATGATATCTGCCATGAGCGAGCTGAGGAGAGGATTAGATTTGTGCAGGAAGGAAATAGTTCAGTTGGTGTCAATTCTGAAGGTAAGAGACTGATTGCAGCAGCTTCTGTGATATGGTTATCATCATGAATGTGCTCTGAAAGATGATAGATAAGATAATGTGTTTAGATAAATAAATATTAAGATAACTTGCAGAACACAGTTTCAAATTCTTAGCTTTGCAACTTTTATTATTACCGGGTAGCTAAATAGAACTTAAGCGTTGGTTGGTTTTTTTTCAATGGCATCTCTGTTTTCAGAAATGTTACCCACTGTAACTCATTGTTAATTTGAAAAGTCCATGTCATTCAGAGCAATATGTTTTTCAGAAAATTCATGCTGATAATATGGCTTTCTTTTTCTTTCTCTTGGTCTGAAAGAATCGTAACAAAATCTTGTGAATACATAACTTCAAAGTCATTTTCTTAACTCATTGTTTCTATCCGTTGGGTGGATGACAGAAGGAATTCATGTGACATAAAGTAGGTCATTTACATGACACTGAATTTTTACACTGAAGACTGGGAAAATGCCTTTGATTGTTCCAAAAGTCTGTATTAGTTATTTGAACATTCCGAAGACTAAATGTGGGGAAAAAGAAGCATAGATCAGTGAATTCATTCATATGATTATTTAACTTAGATACTCACAAAGCATGAATTCTCTGATGTAATTTACATGGCAATTTTAATCCAGCTGTAATCGATATTATATGATTTATATTTGCCTTCTTACCATCAAAATTTTTAGAATTGGCAAATGCTCAGATTAATTCCATAGCTGATGGACTTCAGTCTGGCTGTGTGTTCACGTAAAGGCAAAACAGACGAGAAAAAAAAGGAGCCTCTGAAATATAGTAACATGACAAGAAATGGTCCTGAAAAATAAGAAGTTGCAGTACTTTTGCTCCTTGATTCAGATATTTCAATTTCAGCATTTTGAACAATGTTGGGAACTATTGTACGGTTGTCTTGTAGCTATCCTCAATATTTGATGTTCCTATGCAGGTGCTGCAGGCCAGCAAGAACCATTCAATAAGGAATCCAGCGTCAGAGTTATCAAGCTTGATGTATCAAGAACATTCCCCCACCTTTGTATATTCCAAAAAGTAAGGAATGGATTTTTCTTCAGTTGAGAACACTGTCTGAGAACACTATCAGTTTCAGTCGCTGTGTAAACGTGCGTGTACAGTAATCCTTATAGTTACAATAAGGAATTTGAAGAGAACATGAGACAGAGACATTCAGAAACCTGTCATATAAGTGAGTCTAGGACCTCTCAAATTGTCCAGTTAGAATTATTTTTATTTTCATGACTAGGGATGATACTTATACCCTTAGCAGAAAATTTTTGAAAGATTGATGAGTTCAGGTAGCCCTAGTATTGGAATGTATAGAAAGCAATATTTAAATATCCTGAATGAGAAGTAGCAAGCAGTATGAACATTTTTATGTAAAGAGAATTTGGGGGAAGAGGGTAATACATTAAAGATATATATGATGTTTTTTTCTTACTATGTACATATGGTGTACAACTTTCTGTCTGTTTGCTCCAACAGGGAGGTCCATTTTATGACCTACTGCACAATTTGCTAGGAGCTTATGCATGCTACAGGCCAGATGTTGGCTATGTAAGTACTTATTGTTCACATTGGTACTAAAAACATGATAATTTATTGTGTAACTTTAACATTTTGCCTATTGTGTAATAGACGGCAATCAACTTTACAAATTTCCATGCATGGATCAATAAAGTTTATCTTATCTTATCTTATCTTAAATATGCTCTGTCCAAGCACAGTCTTTTGACGTCAAAAGACCCTGGGGTACAGTATCTTGGTATTAATTGCATGACTAGAGGACAGAATTAAGGCACAAATTGCAGCATAATCTACTGTGATCCATTAACATGAGGTGTGGAAGTAATTTTATATGCAATATAAGCAGGTAAACTTCTTCCCTAAGTGAATGAGGGGGTTTACTGGAATAGAGAGGTTTCACTATGCTTGGGGCATACTTCATAAAAAATAAAGAGGAGAATTTTCTTTGTCGTCAAGAAGAAATACAGAATGGACTGTGTGCTCATTGTGGTAATTTACATACATCAACAGGTTCAAGGGATGTCCTTTATTGCAGCCATCTTATTACTCAATATGGATGTGGCTGATGCATTTGTGTGCTTTGCAAACTTGCTCAACCGTCCATGTCAGTTGGCGTTTTTCCGCATGGATGAAAATCTGGTACGGTGATTTAACTTTGTGAACAGATGTCTTGTGAAAGTTGCCATTCACAAACATCACACATCTTTCGATGACTTGGGAATAAAGTTATGCATTACTGATATAACCCTATTTTTTTCTTGTTGTCGTTGGTTGTTAGAAATTCATTTTGTCATAGCAGTAATAGAATAGCTCTGCAGTCTTGTATTAAGGCTCCGACTTGTCTTTTGCATAATATGAAGCTTGCAGCTTCATTTTCTCTTGTCAGCTGTGGCCGAGTGGTTTTTGAGCCATACTCAGAAACTGAAGACTGTCTAGTCTAAGTTTGATTGCTCGACTCATTGATCGAGTAGTTTCCTTGTAGTGTCCTTGGGAAAGACACTTCATTTCCCCTTTCCCCCCCTCTACACAAATGTAAAGGAGTACCTGGCTGTAGTGTTGGGGGAGCAGGGCGCTGCTCCAGGGGCAACCAGCAAAGACTTTGCTATGTATTTCATTTGTAATGTTAACTAATAACATTTATGAAGTGTACTGTACTTTGTGTTTGTATCATGACTAAGACATATAACACTGTATGGCATTGTCAATCAGTTTCCTTATCAGGGCAATAAAAGTCCTGTTTTACCTAAATAAATACAGTGGCACTGTCATTTTCAGGCATATATCTATAACAATTAGCTGGTGCTTTTTAATCATGAAAGCCCTGTACACAGTGAGTGGGTGGTAGAGAATGGGTCAAAAATTATATGATTTGTCTGAAAAGCTTTGCATGAGACCGTTGAGTAATTACCTATAGATCTAACTGAGCCAAGGACATTTACCAACTTGCTGGCTGTGTAGAGTAATGAAAAGTAATACAACTAGCAAACAGAAAGATTAATATCTGCCAGTTTGAGCCAAATTTTTAGATACTGTTAGTAAAAAGACTGCAGATCAAATCGCTAATCTTCAAGCAATAAAGGTAACTAGATAGCATTTTCTCCTTGGAGTTGTTAGGTTTAATGCAGACCAGAAAAATATTGAGTTTCTTATCTAGTGGCTTAGAAAGATTTTTTTTTTTTTGATACATTTTTTTGTTTCATCTTTTTTTGAAGATGACAGCTTACTACAGAACTTTTGAGGAATTTTTCAAAGAAAACCTTCCCAAGCTGAATGCTCATTTTTCCTCACAGAGTGTCACACCAAATTTATACCTTATGGAGTGGTAAGTCTATTCTGCTGGTGGTAAGAAACTGTTGAAAGCTGATTCAATTAGTATTAATGATTCTTAAGACAATCATTAATCTTGGGGTGATCAGTCAGCAGCTATAAGCTATACTAAATACTTAATAAATTATGCACCAGATCCCATAGTGAGGGCTCAGGATGTGTTATGACCTGAAAGTTATCACATTGGGGAATTTTAAGGCACAATACTGTCATGTATAAAGACTTGTTTGGGGAGTTTTGAGGCACATTACTGGCATGCATACAAGCTTTTTTCCAAATACTCCTTGTGGTTAATGGAATATAGAATTCCCAAGTTCACGCATGGTAAACACTTATTTATATTTTCTGTCTCAGGGTTTTCTTGTTGTACAGTAAATCCCTTCCCCTTGATGTGGCATGTCGAGTTTGGGATGTCTTCTTTAGAGATGGAGAAGAGTTTTTATTCCGCACTGCACTTGGTAAGTTCACTTTGGTTGCCCAGGAATATTCTCATGCAGATGAGAGACTGAAAGGAGAGACTGACTGGTTGATCATATTTTATTATGAAATTTTAGGCATGTTCATAGATAGAGCAGGCATGGATCCTAATGAGAAATACCAGTGATCAGTGGTCTTTGTTTACAAGTCATGGTCATTGGTTGTTAAAATTACTTCATTTTGTAAGGCCTCTTCCTATTGCTAAAGATGGCAGCACACAGTGGTAAAGTGACTGTCCTCATCTTTCCTTCTCATATTCCTAACTTACATATGAAAAACAAGTCAACTGGATCCATTTATGTCACTATTTTTAGTATATATCTTGAGGTTTTCTTTATCCTTGTCAGTATCTATTTCATTTGAAAGTGATTTCTTAATCAGTGCTTATTGCAGCAAGGGGATTATTAGTGTAGCTTAATATGATATGCGTATGCTTGACAAAGATTATTAACCACAGTTAGATATGAAATTTTTACAACATTAGATAGACATAATTTTGCAATAACCTCTCTGTTTGTCTAAATTTATTTTTCTTTACTAGAATAATTTGAGTGAAGTCTTCCTAATATAATTTTTGAGTGGTTTATTTTGCAATATTCTTTTTTCAAAGGCATTCTCAAACTCTATGAAAGCGTCTTGCTGAAGATGGACTTTATTCATGCAGCACAGTTCCTTACAAAATTGCCTGAGGATATCAGTGCTGAACAGTTGTTCAAGGAAGTGGAGAATGTGAAGATGAACATAGACAAACGTGGATTCCATGCAGTACATGCCTTTTTCAAAGATCTTCATGCCAGTAGTTCTTAGCACAAAAATGATAGCTGTTTTGAGTGCATGATATGTGTGACATGAGTTCAGAGAAATGTGGACGTGAAAATTCCATGCAATCTGTGAGTTTGAAGAGGTTGTCAAAGAGTTGATCTTTATGTATCTGGAGTGAGAATGTTAGGTTGATACATCTGGAAGTTTATCTGTCTATATGTGTTATATGGATCGTGGGTGAGAGTTAGTTTATGAAATGTGTGCATCTAAAGAAAGTGATTTGTGTATCCAGGAATATTTTTAGGGTTTTATTAGGATTTTGTTGTAGGTGTTTAGAGGGAATAAGAGAACAATCAAAAGATCATGAAATGAGAGTTATTCCAAGTGCAAAAGGACCAATTGTCTGCTCAGTGTTGATGCATATGGTGATTGCCATCATGGCATCACATAGGTATCGCCATAAATGCAGTATCAGTATTCCTTAAAGAACAAAGCAGTAGTGGTCAGAAATTGTTGTCTTCATGAGAACAAAGTAGTGGCAGTCAAAAATTGTTGTCTTCATCAGAGGATTATTTAAACATATCAGAAAGCTGCCCAGTCCAAGATTGGCACCTGTGGTCCAAACCATTGATGACATGTTATCATTTCAGTGAGCATGAAGTATTTATCTAGCCATGCACCATTCAGACATCAAAATTTCTGAGGTTTTGCATGCATAAGTTACCTTCCACAAATTCACCTTTTTGTCTTATCTCGTCTCTGTCCCTTTTACCAAATAACTTCATTTAGGTCATATTTCTCAGACTTGCAGCAGAAGAAATTGTTTCAAACTTTTGACAAGACAATAATTCTGTCATCAGCATTATCACCAGGAGCCTGTAGCTTTTTTCAGAGGCTGCAAATTTCTCTGAAACAAGACTAATGGCATTATATAGACACCCCTTGCCTGTTTAGCACTGAAAACCATGATTTCAGAATAAAAAAATCTCAGCGGTGGCTATCATGGAGAAGAAATAGGATATGAAAGATTCAGTTATGGACTTTGCTAATCTTGACAAAGCAAGCAGCATAAACATTGGTTGAGTTAAAAAATATTGTACACATTTAAAGAAAAAAGGCATACCATTTGCAAACAGAACATGAGGACTTGAAGATGCAGAGTAAAGTGGTAGACCTCAAAATACATTGTTCAGGCAGTAAGTATTTTGGGTTTGTTAGATATGATAAGGTACTAAGTGTGAGTTCAGAATAGCCAGTCCAAGTAGTTTTGTGAGAGGGGGTATGACTTTTTATTTACCCATGATGGAAATTCATATGCCTCAATATACAGCAAAAATTTCTCCTTGGCACTGAATCTACAATGGTTTTTTTAGAATATTCTTGTTGAGCTAACAAGAGCTAAATTTTGTCATGTGAGAGGACCTGACCGTGACAGGTTTGTTTGTGGTATCACTGCATCTTCTTTGATGAGCATTGGATCAAATTATTTATTTTGAAACCGCGTAGACTTATGCATATTGAGAGGCGTCAAGAAATAATGAAAGGACTCTTCACAGTTTCTTTTGATTTCAAAAACATAAACTTTCCTGGAATTCATGTAGGAGTAAATGAAATTTTGTTTCTTCATCATATTAACTCATTGTATTGCTAGCTTTTTATTTTGTCCTTGTTTTCCTGATCTCTTGATGTATGCATTGAAAGGATCACCACTAGAAGGGTTATGCAAAATGTTACTCATTAATATGGCTTTCTCACAGACTTTGTTTTTTGAGTTTTATCCCACCGTGCAATGGTTTTGTGCTTTTTTTTTTCGTTATCTAGATTCAACCTTATTGAAATATTTTGCATAATTATGTATGATTGCAAATTTCTCTACGTGATGCTGTCAGCAAGAGCTCTGAAACAGAATAGTTTCTGAGAAAATACAGTGTGTTAAAGAACTGCATTGCAAAACACAAATACCTCCCTCAAGTCAAGTGGTTTGCAAAATTTAGTCAGCTCGCAAAGGTGATGACAGCTGCTTTGACAAGTACAATATCAAATTTATAAATGCCTTCAATAGATCTTACTCCACTGACTTTGGTAATAGTTCAAAATACTATTAGGAGTAGATGAAGAATATTTCAAGTCTGTGGATGAGATCACCTTTACGCTGACAGATTCTCTGGATGTCTGTTGCTTCAGCTACCATATTTTTGAAATTCTGACATCCCTAGAATCATTTTTGCAGAAATCATTGTAGAAATCTAGGCTACGTCAGTTTGATGAAGTGATATCTTTGAGCTTTTGACACCTTTTGGCCTACAGAAGTTGCCACAATCTAGACATCAGAAAGCAAAAGCATACAATTCCAGAAGTAGGTAAATCAGTTTTCATGCAGCTGCTGAGATCAAAATGGTTTAAACTGTTTCATTTATATTACTGCAAGCCCTAGTTTTCATCCTTATAAATGGTGTATATTGTGATGGCACCTTTTTTCTGGGTTCCATTTGCACACAAAGATTGGTGCTCTTCATCTACCTGTAAATACAGCATCTTGTTTATAGATCAGTATCGGACTAATAAATTTGACTGGCATAGGATGAGCCAGCAGTTTTGTGAACAGGAGCAAGCTACAGTTTAATTTAGTGTGCAGTTTTTACAGTGTCTTTTGATTGTTGGACAAGACCAAACATCACTGAATTCCATAGGAGATTAGATGGAGGGACAAACCTAACTCTTCCTAGCCCTGACCTTCCATATTTGAAGAGTGAAAACAAAACAGTCCTCTTTCCTTCCATGGCTTCTTTGAACTTGCAAGAGTAACTGTTAAGCGCTTTTTATTTCCTGTGTGACTCAACACTACAGTATGTATGTCAGTCTGGATATGTGAAATCTATTACCAAATGTATTGGGGCATGTCATCAGTCTTTCACTTGTGTTTTGATGCTCATCATTACTCTTATGCTGATATGATGGCTATTTGCCACTTTGTAAATATGTACATCACCAAAAACTGAAGTCTGTGATTGCTTTGGAATTGATTGCGGCGTCATTTGTGGATTCCACTTCGCAAGTGATGAGCCATTTGGGTGCTGCTATACTATTCACACTCGCAAGGTTTCGTCACTAATATCTGTTTATTGGTCTTTATATGAAATTTGTAGTTTCAAACAATTTTTACAATTTGGAAGAAATTAATAGGACAGAAACATTGGCAATACAACAATGTTGATATAAGGCAAGTTTATCAACATAGTGACTGGCTTCACATTTCTGCAAAGATTTGAGGTTTTGTGTTCAGATGGCATTGTTGTAAGTTAAGCATTTGAAATACAGTCAACACTCTCAGAGTATATGATAATTCAGGCAAGACATGCAGTAGAGAAGCAACTTAAAATGTTAAGGACCAGTTGTGGAGTCATATGTCATTTTATCAGCAGTCATCCAGTGAAGTGGGGACTTTAAATAACAAGACCATGTTATTTATGACTTGACCAATCTGTGACACTTGCATGAAGGAAAGAATCCATATAGTTGTCAAACATCTTGTTCTCATGAACAATACATCTGTAACCTATCTGCTCAATTCAGAAATAAAGTCACATTTTGGGCATATGGGATTATGCACATCATCAGAAAGTGACTTTTCAGAAAATAACAAAAATTCCTCTGCAACAAAACATGAACCCCCACTTACGAAATCTGGATTTTTGCCACTTGGCTGTAGCATCTGAATTACAGGTTTGATGAGGTGGGTCCCATTTGGTTCAGAGATTTATCCACAGGATTTCACTGACACTTCTTGACAAGTGACAGAGAGGTTAGTTTTAGCTAGATATAGTCATTTATGTTGGTTTCTTTACAGGAATTTTGTTCAGTATTCAAAGGCTGTTGGTGAGATGTGATCTGAAAGCTGAATTTTGATCCTTTGTGTTTACTGTTATGCACAGCTGAATGACACCGGATAACATTAGTGACAGTACAATGAATGATAATGTCATCACTGTTACATTTTTGTCCCAGCTGATCTTTCCAAAGAAAGATTTCCACAAGGCTAAACTAGGCCAATTAGGGTCTACATATAGGCCAGGCCGCCCACTTTTTATTTATTTGGCAGCTCTGTTTTCCAAATCATGATGCTTGTTTATGAATAACTATAAGCATTACTCAGTCATTCATATTTCAGAGCCTTATTGTGAGGCCATAGCAAATACAGCATTGTTTGTCCTGGCTGGTTGATCCGGAAAGGTGAATTTAAAAATGGTCAGTTACAAATGAAGCTGTGTTTGTCCACCACAAGGCCAGTGTATGTGTTATCATTTAAATGCCTGGAGAACTGTAGTATTCAGCAAGTGCAAACTTCAGTGTATGAATGAGATCCGTTGAAGTTTTTTCAACCTTCCAATGCTTTAATCAACAATCAAATGCCAAGTATTACTTCCCAATAAATCTTTACATGCTCCAGTGCTGGAACGTTGCCCCATTAGATTTAAAAAAATGGAATTCAATTCAGAGTACCTTTCCATAGTATTGAGTACCGCCACAGAGAATTTTTGAGCCATATTTGGAAACAGCAGATTCCTTGATATCACAGTAAACTCTATAATCTGTCAAAAAGGCAAGAACAGTAGTTAACAAGTCTAAAGATACATAGTAGAATGTACATATACTGTTACTTGCTTATCATAGTGATGTTTCATATCTGAAATGTTAAGAAGTGGTAGCAACCCCCATTGGTGTGTCCTTACCCAAGTAACTATTGGTGCACACCTGTCTTGCAGCCAATCAAAATGAGATTTAAGTCTCTTTTGGCTAAATAGGTTATTGATAAGACATGAAAACTTTGTGTGTGTCTTTTCACTGAGGGAACATTTTTTGACCTAGCTTTACTCTGGTGTGGGATAAAGGTGTGGGAAGTAGTAGGGGATGACTGTATGCAATGAAATAAAATCCTGAAACAATTTCAGTCGAAGAATAATCTTATCCTATGTGATTCTTTTAATATTAATAATATTCTCACAAAATCTTGAATTTATCTACAGTTGCTGATCATTTGCCCATAAAATTATTGTCTTTGTGTATAGAAATGATTTTACTTGTGATTTGCAAACAAGAAAAATTTGATAGAAGGTGGCCATTTTCACCTTCAGAGCCTGATATCTCAGTTCCTGGTCAGAAGATATATGTCACATTGACTGGCTGCATGACATTTACTCTGTGGAAGCATTCTTCCTCTCTGATCCCAGATTTCTTTTGCCTATATTCCAGCTTATCAAGCAACAGTCAATGCAAATTCAGTATGTTGTGATAAAATGACTTATCACATGAAGTATGAAACGCTAAGTCCTGTATACACTTTTTGTTTCATTTCCACAGTCTACAAAGTCATATCATCCCATGCAGGCTGCAACTTTGCCCATTGGTGGTTGTTTTTGTTTTACACTGGCTTATTTACTCTATTGTTATGATGTGTGCAAAGGCTCCATTGCGCCATATACATCCTTTTCATCTCTCTTGCCTGATATTATGAGAAAAGTAAGAAGTGATAGAATTGATCTGATGTGAAGTCCTCTGTTATCAGTGTGTATGTCATGTAATTTGTCCACAACTGTGCTGGGATCAAAAGTTTAAAAAGTACATCTGATACAGTGTGCCCATATTTCTCAGGTATATGTTTGGCTGCTTACAAATTCAGTATTGTGCAAATGAGCCATCAGAGATTTTTCAGAACTTCCAACTTTGCATGTCTTCGAATACCTTCGAAAGAGTTGCATTTGTCTGATTAAGTGAATCACGAAGATGGGGCTGAGTGAAGTGTGAAATTTGGGTGCACTTTTTCATGTGGAATGATTTTTTGGGGTGTTTCTGTTCTTGTGTTGAATAGGAAAGAACAAATAGCTTTTAATGAAATGGATGCTAATAAGACCTGTATACAACAACAGCAGCAGGCAGTAGCTGTATTAACAGGTGTTAGTGATTAGAAAGTTTTCTTATATTCCACACTTCCATTCAAGCAAAGGTATTTCTATATGTGAAATATTTATCAGTGGTAACTAAAGGTGAATTTTCCCTGAAATGTTTAAAGGATTTTGGAACAAATGTGTTGTTGAAGAAACAAAGATGTCCAACACAGTATTCAATGGGACTTTTTAGACTGAATTACAGTTCCTTTCTTGGATGTCCCTGATGTGCGTGTTTATAATCCGTGCATCACCAATACATAAAAGAAAGACAAAACATGGAATAGATAGAAGAGGCAGTAAATTTCCTAATATCAATGTAGTTAAGCTTATTAGAGAATATTGATCAAAATATGGTTCCCTTTTTCTTTCCTAAAGTTAAAATACCAGGGTATTCAGCACTTTTCTTCATTTATGTAAGCAAAGCAAATCTTTAACATAAGATAATGTATTCTTCTAAGATTTGACATCTTCATGTACCAAGCACCAAGCTACAGTCACTGTATTAATTCATCCATTTCATATTTTAGTTCTATGGATGAAGTTTATTTATAACTGCCATGAAGACTTATAGATTTATGACAACATGAGCCCCTTTATTTTCAAACCATCTGTCATATTATTAAATAAGTGAATTGTTTTTCCAGAAATTTGGTATACTTTTGTTAAGAAGTGAGTTAGTGGTGTTTTCAGGGCTGATTCCTGTATTAATTCAAATGAAAATTAAGCTTAAAATATGGATTTCTTCAAGATGTAGGTCATTTCAGAGTAAATGAAAATATATGTGTGAAGAGCAGTTACCTTGACATAATTATTTTCCTTTATTTCAGAAATACCCAAAGTCCACATATTGAGTTTCGGAAAAACATTGTTCAATTTGGATTGATATCATTGCTTTGCATTAGTGGCCTGCAAGAAATCCTAGAGATATAAGAAAGCTGAATGGCAATGTGTGATGCTGGTGAGCCAACTACATTTGGCTCAGCAAAACCAATTAAATATATGCCCACCCTATTCCAAAACGTTCAGAAATGGAAATCGCTGATTACAAGAGACCTCTCTCTCTCTTTCTGCTGCTTCCCATATTCCCTCTGTCTTTTCTGTGAAAGAAAAAGATGTGCAGTATCTGTTGTTAACTCTGTTCTGGAAGGTCTGAAAGTTTTTCTGTCATTTCATTTGTGTCAGTCATTTATAATATCATGCTTTGTTAGTTGTTAACCAGGTACTTACATGAATATAATGGTTTACTATGTTTCATGTTTCTTTTTGTTTTTATGAAATGTCTGTTGTTTTTCTTGTGTCTTGTTTTATGTCTTTTTTTTTTAAAGACTGTGCAGCTTTGCACATTGTATACTTTAACTCAGTTTAAGCAATGCACATGTATTATAAGAAACTGCTATGCTGTTTCTCTAATCCTCATGTTCCCATCCTTTTTCAGTTTGCATTTTTATAGGAGATTATTGCACTTCGCACGTCAGTTACTACAGGAGCTAAATGAAGTTCGTAGTATGTTGATTCCATGTTTCTAACATACTTTATTGAATCCATATGTCATATTAAAAATCCTGTTTGAAAGATATGAGCTGAAGTTCTGGCATCATATGCGATGTATCTCTTTATGCAAATCACAAATCTTCTTTATTTTATGAGTCATATTTTTCTGCCGTGTGCTTAAGTTTCCACTTTTGTCCTTACTGTGCGGTGGAGCATGTGGTCAAGCAGTTATCAGTTACACTTGAACATGTTCATTACTAAGATGCGATAGTAAAGTCTCAACATAAGAGTTAGTTCTCTTAGTGTTATGAAATGTGCATAACATTTTTGGGTATCCCATGATTTTCATAACAAGTATGTTCAAGTGTCATTGTTTTTCTCTATAGACAATTTTTGCTACAGTAATGCAGGTCTGTCGTGAAGAAACAGCTAATAGTTCAGGGATAAGAGAAAAAAATATACTGAACAAAAGCATTTTTGACTATTTTTAGTACACTGCTTCTCAAACATGTGTACATCCTGCAGATAGTTTAGGTTTTGGGTTTTTTTCCTAACGAGCTCTCTACTGCAAAAATTTTCAGACACTCAAAAACAGAAGGTCACAATGTTACAAGTCAAGATGAAGAGCTCATGAAATCGTTTTGCACATTTCAACAATCACCATATATAAATCATTTTTCATTTCCAAAGTTTCAGAAGTATGAGATAGGCTGTTTCTTATGACCATGATGAATTATTTATTATCCTGATTTTACTACATGAATAAATCTCATGAGACATGTGTATCTTGACCATTTATATGCATAACATTCCACTTCATATACTCTGCGCTGAGGTAATAAGATGTATGTCAGTGCAGTTTATCTCAAGAATAGATTGAAATGGCATTGTACTGTAGGAATTAAAAGGGTGTTCCACTGAACAGGAGGAAGAAGGGCAATTGTGTGTTATTGGCTGTTTATTGGTTTTTGCTGTTCTGATGAGTCACTGAGAGTTATTTCACGTGAAGGATACAGGTACTTTGGCATGCACCTTGTAGGAAACTTATAGACGCACATTTCCATTCTCTCTGACTTCCCTGAGTTGTTATTATATTATGTTGTTATTATGTAGCATTCTTTGTTTCAGAGATATTGTATTTAGTTTTTGTCTCAGTTTTGAGTTTTAACATTTAGTTCGTAACACCTTGCATGAGACGATGTGCACCAGACTGAGATTTGTTCTTCGAACGCAACATTTTGGGAAAGTTTTAGTCAGGTTCATATCTAGTATGAGATCCTCCTATTCACGCTGTAATTGTGAACAAAATCTTTTTTTTTTCCTCCACCAGACCTACTTCATCAACCAGTGCAGATATTAAGTCATTCTTTTGAACCACTTTAAGTTTTGTGGGTTCATGTAGATCAGTGGCCCTATGCATAATCCTTGTGTTGATTTAACATTATGGTATACATGGGAAACTTCCCAAAACATTACTAGTGTTCAATACAGTATGCAAATTAACACAAAGTATTATGCTTACAACTACAAGAGTACCCAGCATTTTCAAAAACCAGCCAGTTCTGTATCCGAGTCATTTTGGGAGGACTATATCTTCAAGTGGGTGCATGTTATATCAAAATATGACACTGAATAAGATTAAGCACTCGGCAGTCTATAAAATACCTTGCATGCCAGTTTAACAATGTGGGTAGGCCATAATTTGGCTAGTGGTCAGCAACTGGACACCCATGGTATAAACTTCCCTTGTCCAAAAAACTGGGCCTTAAAAGGGGTAACATAATGGGTTAACTATGTAAACAGTTATGTTGTTTGTCACTTCTGTTGAATATTCACCAGCTCACTGATGCAAGTAAGTGGTAGGTTTAAAGCCATTTTGTCTCATTTGTTTGTTCCAAATAGAAAAGACTTCTCAAGACCAGTTATTTAAATAATACCTTATTACAGATACATTTCATTTGGCCCCATTGTAAAAATTACATCTTATACAATTAATAGCTTTCAGTTCTTCAATGAGGAAGACACAGTGGTCATTAAGATAATCAACCTCATGCGTTTCTGAGGACTGTTTCAAAACCTTTATACCAGGTATAATAACATGTAGGTTAGCTTTTGATTGAATAAGTTTGTTTTTTCATTGACAGCTTATAATGAAAGTTGGCTTTAATTAATGAGTTTATTGGTTTTTTGGTTTTTTTAGTTGAAACTTGGTCACCCTAGCTTATTGTCTTTTGTAGTGTGAAACCCTAGTGATAATCTTTGTTTTTTGGGGGTTTTTTTCACATTTGGCCTCAGATATATAATCCAAATTGCAGGCTGTGCTTGGGAATTGCCAGTAACAAAGTGCTTACCAGTCACACTGTTATCACAATATTTGCTATAATTATTACCATTCTTCTGATCATTACTATTTATTATCTTGTCAGCTGTTTTGATGGATTGTGTGAAGCATGAAATGGAATTAATAAATATTTTCTTACTTGCTCTGTAATAAAACAGTATAAATTGATGACCCATGCAGTGTGCTTTTGTACGTGTGATTTGAGTATACGTATGTGTGTTGGGATGTGCAGAGAAGGAATTCCTGCATTCTATGCTATGAACGAGGGTGACACCAACCAATATCAGAAGCAAGGGCACAAATTCAGACGCTATTGGACATCATTATTCAAATCAGTGCACAGGCTTTCAATAGGAGAAACTGCTTTTAGTTACAGAGGCATAAATTCTTTCACCTCGCATGTTGATCAGCTATCATACAAGATAATGTCTTGCTTCATCTAACAAGATTCTTACTGCAGATTATTATTGTAGTATTACTGATGACGTTTATCACATAGACCACCTATCCTAAATTTCTTTTACATGAAATATTATCTACCTCTGAAGACGATCCAAGTTCAAACGGCATGTAATAAGACGACAACAGCTAGAAAATTAGGGAACAGCTGGAAAACTTAATGGTAACAAAGCAGAGGAAGACAAAGGAAAAAATGTTGGATGGAATGACAAGTTTGAAGAGACACAAAGTAATGGTGCCATGTTTCAGTGACCAGTAGACTGGCAGAAGTGTAGGTTTGATTCTGATCGCCTAAACGCCAGTCAGCATGATACTTGAGAAGTAGAGCTGTCCTTCCGCTTGCCCGCTTGCTCTCTACGTGTGTTTTTTTTGGGTTGTTGCTGTTGTTCATGGATAACATACACACATACACACAAAAAAAAAGACTGAATTTCAAGTTTGATAATCTGAAGTATTCAAATCGTATGCAACTAAAATTTGACTCATGTTAGCAGGTGGTATCTACGTGCAGGGATTATGTCACATAATTAAGATTTTAAACAATTACAAATTTAAAAACATGTACTGGTATATGTCTAGCAATGGTATGGTTTGTTTACGTCTAACAAATTGGCCCGTCCCACTGCGAGATCTTTTTTTTTTTTTNAAATTTTTTTTTTTTTTTTTTAGTGGAACATCTTTTTTTTTTCTTTACTTCTTATGCTATGACAAAAGTATCGCACCAAATTTGACAATACCTGCAACAGTTATAGATTACTATGTGTATCCATAATGTGCTTAAAATTTTATCCCAATGTCTGTTAAAGTTATTGGACATTGATTTAGGTTTTATTGTTCTCTTTTGTAATTGCATTATGTTAATACGCCCAAACCTGAGGATAATGATACTTGAACGAGAAGACTTCTGGTCTTTTACTTAGGGAAGCTTCTTTTGACTAGTCTGGCGAGCGAGGTATGGTGTTAGATTCACAATAATTGGGTGGTTAGTCTTCAACAGTAAATTTATGCCTTTTCTATGCTTTTGTCCGAGTAAATTCGCGCTGTAACTGCCTGAATATACTGACTGGTTTTGTTTGCTGCTTTCACTTTGCTAGCCACATTTTGACCCTTGATAAGAGATTTTCAAGAGAGCAGTGGTATCTACTGAACGATACCTAAACCTACGTCATAAGAAATTCTCATCAGATAAACACCGTCTTAAAGTCGCCTTCAATCAGTGATAAGATCAGCTTCATACTGTGATCGAACCTCTTAGGTGTTTGTGAACGTGATCTGTACAGTGAATGACTGTCCCAGCTTCAAAGGGACAAGTGGAGAGCGAAGATAAAAGTATGGCCCTCTTGTTCAGAATACTCAGGGCAAAATCGTGTTTTTGTCGTTTGAACTTCTTTGTTGTGATGGAAGAATGATTGATAGCCGGTAAAGTAATGTACTCTATCATCGTAATCATTGTGTGTGTCAACATGCCCTTCTGCCCATCAACATAGTCTTCTCTCTGTCAACATACTCTTTTGTCCGTCAACATACTTGTACGATGCGACTGAAGTGTTTAAGCAAGCAGTGTCCTGTATTTAAACTGTGACGTTTTCTTGTCAGTATCTTATTTGAGGTTGAGCTTTGAAGTTTAATCGTCAGCGAGGAATGTCTTGCAGTATCTTGTAGACTGAACTTTGAAGTTTTGTTGTCAGCGGACAGATAGACAAAATAATAAAATTGTGAAGGCTTGGCATGCATCCCTTCCACTTCTAGAATCCATGGCCCCCCAGTCTATTAAAGACAAAAATTAAAAGATTTTATGGGCGTGAGTCTATTGGCAATAGTTACAATTCTGCAGAGAAATGGACCAGTAGCAAAGGTGTAAGTTTCACGTTGCGTTTTATTCTTGCTATCAAGAGGAGCAATACCGTCTGTGGAGAAGACAAGACAATTCAAAAGAAATAAAAATCATTTTTGTAGTTTCTTTATTCTTTGCACAAGTGTAACAATTTATGTAAGGATCATCGCCAACTCATTCGGCATTTAAACAAAAACAAAAAAAAAACAACAAAAACAGTTTCTCAAGAACTTCAATGGTTTTTTTTAAGGAATATGCTACGAGGCGTCGCAAATCACGAGCCGTGATCTTGAATCCAAAAATATATTTTTGCAGTCTTTACAATAATGCAAAAACAGAAGTTTGCATATACTTCACGGCTCGCTATCCCTATCCTCAATTGGCATGTGACTTGCGAAATGCCGAGGTTCGACCCCTGACCTTACCATCAGCATAGACCCTTAGGTGAGTGCTGTGATGCTGCCTTTTAATCATGCATAAACCTAAATCTTGACGCCTACTTCGGCTACCCGACTCTGGCACTGCGTACTTTACCTCCTTCATGTCTATTATTATAGACACTCCAGCTCAGAGCTTGGTTTAAAGTTAGGGGCAGGCTTAAACAAGAGAAAGCACACATGAAAGAATTATAGACAACATTAAGGAACTGTTTCATGTTTGCTTTTTATTCCTTAACGCTACCCCTAACCCGGCCTATAACCTTTTTTTTTGTTTTTTTGAATAAACAGGTCTTTAATAATTCTGATTATAATACCTTTGCATGTCTTTCCAAATTTCTCATAGCAAATTTTCTCATTTCAGTGCCAACGAAGTTATTGGGTTTTTTTTAATCCGTAATTATTTCTGGTGAGGTACACATTATGCATCATATCTAATAAACTAATCCATGACATCCTCTCATATTTTAAAGGAAAAAATGTCACCAGCTTAGACAATTTAAAATTCACATACTGCACCTCTTTTTAAAAGAAATTACCTTTCAAAAACCCGGCCTATAACCTTAAATAAGCTCCAGGCGGGAGTGTCCTGATATAGAGCCTAAGAAATTTGCCGGAGCTTCGGGGTCAACAACAGTGCAACGCAGTGCCTTGTGTAAAAGTGCAATCTTATACTGCCTTGCTCAGTTGATACTTAAAATCGTCAGTGTTGATATTATCGTATTCCATGAATAAGGTCAGATACCTATGTTGCTGTCATCATATTCTGATTCAGTATTGAAATTCGATGATCTAGCTTCAAAGCTTTAAAGGACCAACAATTTGTTGAGAAATTAGTATGCCTCTCTAAGATGGATAAAACAAAAAAAGAAATTAAGCATGCGATTCCGTTTCCTCCGTACTTTATTTATGTGCAGGGACGTTGACATTCGACAACACGGGCAAAGTACAGTAGTCTCTGGCTCCCCCGATGATCGGGAAACACTGAAATTGGGATCATAGCCTTCAGGACTGAGAACGGAGATAGTACATAAAATTTAAAAAATGCATCGTTAGTATGATCACAGAGAATGCCGGCGATGGGAAGGGTCATATTATTATGTTGTCAAGCGTGAATGACTTACCTACGCCTTATTACAGTATGGCACATTCATGTAGGCGAGATCTAACACGAAAAATCGTAATCGGGTACGCATTTTATCAGTGGAAATTAAGTTCAAATAGAAAAGAAGAAAAATTCACTGCGGTAGTGTGATCGGGATCTTAGGTGACATAATGCTGCTATCGGGGTGTTACTAAGATTAATAGTTTTGAAAATGATAGATAACGTAGTTTCGACACAAGGTTAATAGGACAAAAAAGGTATACTAGTACAGCCGGAAATTTAAAGGAAACCTAGTACATGAAGCTGGATGTCGATAGTAATACGATCACACAGAAAGTTGAAAGGTAAACATATTTTCATGAATATACTGAATAAAAGCAGCATGCAAAGAAGACAGAACACTGAGAAATTCAATCAAATAAGACGAATTGAATGACGAAATTTACTAAGAATTTCTTTAAGACTGGGTCAATATAATTTTGTGCAGTGAATTCCTGTATCTTACATGTATAATGCACTGCGCAAATTGTTAGATACTATTCTGGATTGGAATGTACATTTTTTATGTCTTACAAATATAGAAAATAATAGAAATAGTAACTCCCAAGCAATAAAATAGGAATGCAAAGCAACACGTCGCAAAAAAAAAACATATATAAAAAGCGCTTAATTCAAGACTAGGCACCTACATAAGTATAAAATGAAGCCCACGATTATGAAAACATATATATTCAAGCTCAGGCCATTAATTTATTTTAATCTAGAATTAATTCACTTTGTAGGGCACAGTGAATGAGAACATTCTGTATTAGGTCTGCATTCTCAATGATTCGATAATGTATTAGTAAATCACAGTACAAGATAATTTGTATATAGTAAGAGTTCACGATCTCGGCATGCCCTGGTGCTAAATGACTGTATTTTCTATGTCAAAGTTTATACCTGAACACAAGCCCTCCACAAACTCGAAAATATTGACTGACTCTATGGAACTGGCCCTACTGTATTTTATCTTATCGGTAGATAAGTGTGGTATATGATTCAAAATCACACTCGGATGATACTGTTTTCAAGCACCGGACTGGATCTGGATCTAGGTAGTGCATGTTAATATACAAATTTATGTTCAAGCGTTCAACATAGGAATTTTCTGATTAAGCCCGAGATTAGAATTGCCTACTACAATGATAAATTTTGAGTCTAGAAAAAAAACAACAACAAGTTTTATATAAACAGACATAGAAGCAGATAATAGTATGTTCAAGCTCTGGACTAAAACATATTAAAGCTCACGGGTCGATAAATTCATGAATATACCGAAAAAAACATAACGAAAAAAAAAATAAATAAATAACGAAAGTTATGGGAAACGCACCACCTAACTGTCTACTTCATGAAAAGTATTGTGCATGTAAGGCTTAGTAAATGATGCTTGGACTTCACAGAAGAACAAAGGAATTAGGCATGACTGAATTTTTATATCATTCAGATCACAAAATTAACATAATTATGTAGATATGTGATCGGGACAGGAAAGTCTTTAATAGAACGAACGCTAGCAATAATGTATCTTGACTGAACCCAATTTACCCAGCAGTGACAGCCCTCAACTTGATTCCGTAATAATAATTTCATATCAGCGGCGGAGATAAGTCCATTGGCGGATCCAGGTAGATTCACTGGGCGCTTGTGAATCCTCCACCCATCCCCAAAAAACTGTCTTTAATTGGTGCTCTAAACACTACATATAAATGATATCTTTCACTTGTCGGTACCACTAAGAAGCTATTCATCTCTTAGTCTGTCATTAACATAAAATTTAAATGGTATGAAAGAAGACTTATAGTGTAACCCATCTTTATTTTTTTCTTGCTGGATCCATCTTTGAAGTCTCTATAATAAACAACGTACATATTTTAGCAGCGCTAGGCACCAGGTGTTGACGTCGTCCGGAAGTATTCCACCCTGGGTTTTTGGGTTGTGTGGGAATAAAAAGAACATATTAGAAGTACAGTAGACTTCACTTAATACAAATCCGTTAAATGCGAAATTTATGTTTACATTTGCAAAAAAAAAAGTCCCCCGTTTTTTTTTTTTGCTCTATAATCTATGCATTCCGAATTCCGTTCCTACGAACTAAAATTCCAAAGGATCTCGATAACGCGAATAACTTTTGGGCCGCACCGTTGTTTTTGCTTGAACTCGTCCTTTTCGTTTGCATTGCCAGCGCGACGTTTTTCACCCATGACGCTCCACCATCACACCGTTCGCTACGAATGGCTTTGCCTCCCCCGACCACTNCGCCGCCGCCCTGAGTCTTCTGTAACGTAACCGCCCGGACTGGTTTTTATCCATGTATTTATGTGTAAAAATGGGCTATCTCTCTTATTTCCAATGTACTCTTCTGTACACACATTCTTGATAACACGAACAGATTTCTGTGGTCCCCTTGGAATTTGTGTTATCAGGTATTTACTGTACTTTCCATTACCTTGAATTTGAATTCAGATTGATCATTTCCTACTTTTCTCCTAGCGCACTGGATCGTTTAGATGGCATTTAACAGATTACAGTGATTTAAAAACAAAACATAAAAGTTGGATTGTCAAGTGATTCAAAATTACCAAGGAAAGAATGATAGATTAGTTCATTTTGCAAAGTTTAGCATATTTTACTGCTATAAAGCTGCATTATTAAGAAAATGCTAATCCGTCCATTTGTAACATTAAGTTTTAATGCGGTTATGTAAATGAAAAATTATTGGAAGAGGCCAGCACAAACACATACATTTTTATCATTAGTTTCAGTTAATGAATAACTAAGTATTCCTTTGTCTCAAGCTGCAGTAACTCTATAATACGGCATGTTCATTTCGGATATGCTCAGATGATAAACACAAACAGAGATATATATTATCTAATCAGCTTAAAAACTTAAAGGGGAAATAACGTTACTTCGCCTATCGGTTACATGCACATTTTTTAACACGAAAACATCATCCATAATCTTTGTACCAACAGCCTAATCATGTTTCAGACGCCCAGTATGCTGTGCAACTGTACATTCACATAAATGGTCTGCACACGTCTACTTTTCACACCCGAGGGTCTGCAGCTTTTCTGATTAAAAAAAAGAGAACTATTCGAGATATAGTTCTTTTTTTGTTCTAATTACAGTAGTGTTGATTAATTTTATCATTTTAGGCGGTTTCGAACTTAGACAATAAGTAGCCTGGAGATTTTACGATGATGAAACGCCTTTAATTAAAAAAAAAAGATAGGGGAAAGAGAATAAGTGTCTTATAGGTCGAAGGAACCACAGTGTGTGCACATTGATCATTATTTCCTTATGGAGCAGCAATCTCTCTTGGCAATGCTTGACTTGTATCGTTACAGTATAGTGCAGCTTCAGTCGCCGGGCGTAAAATCTTAGCCTGAACCACGCCTCTGGTATAATCGGTTTCCTTTGGGCAGATTTCCGGGCTTGAGGCATTCGTCATCAATAAGGTCAGCAGTTGAGCCAACGGCCAGTGAATTTCGCCTCGGGCTGAATTCTTCCACCGTGACTGCCTCACGGACCGACTGCAGCTCAGGAAGAGCAGAACCACGCCTCCTGAATTGCCTTGACCTCAAGCATGGTTGCTCGCCCAAGATATCGTCTGGCATCTTGGATACTCCAATGCTGACATCCAACCCTTTCTCACCCGACAGGACGAGGTCTTTCCATGACTGGTTGCTCTCTTTCTCATCTTCGTTGGTATCGGGGCTGTCTGACTCTTCTTGGTCCTCGCTCATTGAAGCTCTTCTCAGCAAATGGAGACCCTTGGTGACTGAATCCACGGTTAGAAGCTCGAGGCCTTTGTTGACTGACATTCGTCTCATGATAGCTTTTCCCTCGTTGATCAGCTGGTCTTCTAAGATCGAATTTGAATCTCTTCGTGCCGACAGACTGCTCCTTCTAGACCTACTCTTCTCATATTCACCACCAGACCTGAAGTCTTCTGTCACGGACCCTCTTCTGTAGCGGGCATTCATGTCCTCCTCATTTCCTTCTACAGCCGAGAGCACATCGTCAGCATCTTCCTCTTTCAGTGATGACCGTCTCATATCTATCCAGTCAGACAATGGAACACCCGTCATGGCTGAACCACGCTTCAGTCCTGCCTCAGACATAGCAGAGCCGCGCCTCATGGCCGCCAGATGGACTCCATCAGCAGGCAAGATTGTGGCTCCTTGCTTCAAAGTCAGCGGGGCACTTTGTTTCTCAGAGGGATGGAAGTCGAAGTCTCGCAGCACTTTAGCTACCACCATCTTGAGCTGCAGCAAGGCAAATCTCAAACCAGCACAAGATCTTGGCCCCCCACCAAATGGCATCCAAGCTGTGGGATGCCTCTTCCTTCTTCTTTCAGGCATGAATCTGCAAGAGTATCATTAATTCCTTATACATTTGAATTGTGTTACATGCGTGAAGTATTATAATTTCATTTTAAATTATGTTCAATTGACCTATATAGGACGTCGTCTTCAAGGCAGGAACAGATTTTATATTATTTGTACATCACTATTTCATATGTCTTTGTTCAGGCTATATTAACATAGTTTGAAGACTTCGGACATTTTCCCCAAAGTTGATTCAGAGAGGACAATAAATACTATATTCATCACTATTACTATTATGGTGTTGCTTACCTCAGAGGGTCAAACTTTTGAGGATCATCTCCCCAGTGCTCAGGGTCGTACTGGACATCCCACAGGTTGGCATGCACTAGCACCCCTTGGGGAATCTTTAGGTCACCAATGGTGCAGTCCTCCATGCACTGTCTAGCGGTGACCCTAGAGAACCATACAAAATGGTCATTAGCACTCTTTTTAAAAGTACATTGTATCTAGTATCTGCTTAATGATCACACACAAAGAAAACACATTGTCAATATCCCATGTCGTCCCGCACAACCAATGTATTATCATCATCATCATCATCGTTATTCGTCATCATCAGCAGCAGCAGCTGCAGCAGTAGCAATGCCACCACCACCATCGCCATTTTCGTTGTGGGCCTGTCCTGTGCGGGCTCTTTTTAATGGCATTCACTTTTTAACTGAGTGCATTCCTTACGTGCTTGCCAAAGGGTATTTCCTCAGCGTTTCCCAGATGACGTAATCCAGATACGTTAACTTCTTTAGATCGTCATAATCGATTCTGCTGTAACCACGGGGAAGAACTGTCATCACTTCATGACGCAGTCTGTGCTGGATCTGCGGGTTTTGGGACAGCTCGAAGAAAATATAGGCCAGGGTCGTGCTGGTGGTTTCGTAGCCAGCCAAGAGAAACAAGAGGGCATGGGATACGATCTCCTGTGAACAGTAACAAGACTTTTATTCTTCTGGCCCTAGACTTGTATTGTATTATTAGCTAGGCGCTCTCTTGAGCTAAGCAAGTAAGCATGGGGATGAGGTTATGAGAAAGGAGCTGAAGGATATCTAGAAAGATGTTAATGCAGCAGAATGCCTTATGCAACATAGCGTTTTCTGATAAAAAGAGATTTTACAGCTTGCCATGTAGACCTGTTTTCTCATATCATGTAAGGAACCTTAAAGGGTACTGTGTGCACCAAACTTCGATTCAGTTTGAAGTGTTTCTACCCTCACAGATGAATTACAAAACTTCGGATAAAATTAGTCTTAAGAGGAGACCTATGACATATGCGATGACTGAATTTAAGATTTAATATTGAAAGAACTGCTATGCTATGATAGAAAGGACGAAATTCGATGTACCTCGTTTGTCATGGATCGCAGTGTTTTCTTGTAGGGTGAATCAAGCTTGGACTCCTCATTTTCGAGATCATGGAAACTCTCGGAAGGAAACTGAGCATCCAGCATTTGTTGCATCAGGTCTGCACGACGGTTCTGGTAAAGGAAATTATGTAATTTACAAACAAGAGACTCAATTACATGTATGTTGTTATGGAATTTCAAATCCTTTAAAAGTGTGAGAAAAAACAAATGTTTTTTTTTTCCATGACTGCCTATTATAATTATAGAGTGAATTTCTGTGAGCACTATGCGGAATGTTGCTTGAAAAGCTCAGTCCATTTCTTCCTTGATCCTGCCGGATCACACAGTTCTTTCAATGCCTCTCCCAGAATTTCTTATACTTCGAATAATTGCCCAGGGTACCCAACGATCGTTCGCCCATGTTTTCTACGACATAGCAGTATCTGTCCATCTGTCCGCAACACTAGGCACATTAAATATACTCTATGGTCGTCTGGTGAAGCTGACCAGACATTTGATTTTGCCTGAGGTCGACCCAAACAGGGTGTTCATAAACTGTCTATAAAGTTCATGCGTGAACATACATCCTGTTCAAATTTTTTTTTTTTTAAATTTTTCCCACAGTGCTTAATATATGGAGCAAATTTATCTGCATGCTATGAAATGCAAATCGCATAGACCACTTACAGTCGCGTGTCACAAAACGGCCTAAATCATACAAAGTTGCTTACGTCTTTGATGTTCCTGCGCATGACAACCACTTCCCGCATCCGGTCTTCCAGCCAGAATACAGGGTTGAACTTGATGTTGTGAAGGAGCTTGTAGATCGAGATCCAAATGCAATGCCAGTTGGGAAATAAGACTGAGGAAATAATGAAAAAAGATGGAATTTATCTGTCTGGAGACAGCGACAACACATTACAACAGCCGTGAAAGAAAATTTAGAGTGAGATCAAAGTGCGTGCCTTGTTTCATTTCATTTGCTGTGTTTTCAACGTGAGCTAGCATATTTGTGACTAACCTCAAAAGGAAACAAAAAAATCTCCAATATACTCCAACTTCAATAAACTCCACCCTTTAACTTCTGGAATACTTGTAGAATTTTACATAAAGCAATTTATTCTAACACTTTTAGACTGAAAAGACAAGAACAAAAAGACGAAAAAAAATAAACTATCTGACATGAAGTTATGAAATGTTTGTATCCGATTAACAACACGCATATAATTTCCTTCTCATGCATCCATGTCATTTTCATTTTTTTCAAAGGGATGTTTGATGTGATGCAAAAAAATATGGGGGAAAAGGACTAACGTAAGAATATAAGAATATATACAACATTGTCTGCTGCGGCACCTGAAAAGTTTGTGCCTGTATGACATTGTTTCTTACGCTTCACTTGACAAAAAAAAAAAAGGATTACAACCGTGAGATATTGACTGTAGGTATCGTAATGTGTCTGTAGAGTATGAACTTAATCTACACATGACTTACACCCGAGTAAGTAAAGCCAGGGCATTTTCGTGGTGTCATCAATGACGCCTTTGCAGTGTCTAAGAAACTGATCATTCGGATTCTTCAGCGAGTTCTGGTCAAGCCCAACCTCACATCGCAGGATAGTGTCCAGTGTGAGACGTCGGAAGATGCTGAAAAATATGTTGTATGACCATTAAAAATTGTAAATATTATTCAATGGATGCATCACAGTTACCTGATATACAACGTAGTCTAACATTATGCGAAAGTCTCAGAATATCACAGCAGCAACAAAAGCAACAACAACAACAACAGCAACAACAATAAAAAAAAGCAACAATATGATCATATCACTTCTCACTAATTGTTAGTGCCGCGATATTCAACTTATGGAAATATTAAATGAAATTTTGAATGGGAGTGTGGATCTACTAGACTTTATTTTTGTTTTGATGAAATCTGCCTCTGTGTGTTGCGGTAATGGGAGGGAGGAAGGAGGGAAGGAGGGAGGAGTCGACCTATGTCTTTTCAATGAACAGAGGCGAATAAAAATCTTAAAAGACAAAAAAAAAAAAAAGGAGGGAGGCTATGGGTACTTCTCTTAAGAAAGTTCGGGTCGATTTAATTAGACCAGTAGCCAGCGCATGGCTCGCTGCTGCAGTCATTAAAAAATAATAGTCTTACCTTTCCCTCCCTCTTCAACCCTTAGAACCCTCTGAACACCAAGATTTTAGCCAACTTACTCCACGACCTCAATAGTCTTGTCTGATTTGGCATTGGAACTGTCCCTGATGACATCAAGTAGATGATTTATGCAGTCGTTGACCGTCGGGGCCATCTGCAAGTAAACAGGTCTACATTAATGAAGAACTTCTCCGAGATCAATGAGAGAATGAGCTGAACCCCGACAGCAAACAATTAATCTCTATATATTAGGCTACTTGATTGTAGTAAGAAGGAAATCATGCTGATATCATGCTTTTGGTTCTTAGCTCCTGGCTGAGCAGGAGTTTTGTGGTTGCTCTAAGTACAGAAAACAAACTTGTTGTATTTAATATCTGCATAATTAGTAGGCATAATCACCTTCCTGATTTTGGCAGCGGAGAAAGCTGGATTCACCACGAGTCTGAGGCGCTTCCATCTTCTACCTCTAGCGAAGAACATGTGTACGTCTTCGTCATTGTCAGGGTCTACTTGCACTGGCCATAACTTGTACAAGAAAACAAAAATTGATTAAAATGTTACATGATTGAACAGCCAAGCCACGTATTTGGAATATGGAATGACCGGTGGTCAGATATCGAGAACCCAGTCTGTGTCGAGGAAATTTTACTCTGAATTGGGTAGTTTCTCGACGTTCCCACTAGTTCGTCTTATTCGTTAGTACGTGTCTCATGTAGCCCATGGGTATACGAACGACGCAAAAAAATCTGTCTTTGGGGATGAGACGTGGTAAGGAAGACTTTATAATACATCTTTATGCTGTAGTCCCGTCGATCTAGTTTAACGTGGTATTAGAATCCTTGGTCATAATACAAGCGTAATCCTCAGCCTTTGTGCCAACCTGTTACATAGCAACCCAATAAACACAGGATGCAGCGTGACCATGTTGCGTGATTGGTATTCACAAACTGAAAACTGTCAAATCTGAGGTTTGCGCTGTAGTGCCCTTAGGAAAGATACTGAACTCCTATTCCTCACGCCATTCAGATGTAAACGAATACCTGGCTTTAGAACTAGGGGACTAGGGTGCTGCACTGCGGAAACTGGCAATGACTTTGTTATAGATTTTGTTTACAATATTGTATTTCAATATTATTTCGAACGATATGCATTATATTGTATGGCATTGTAAACAATTTTTCTACAGGATAAGTAAATAGTATTTTTTGATGTGTGTGTGTGTGTGTGTGTGTGTGTGTGTGTGTGTGTGTGTGTGTGTGTGTGTGTCTCTCTCTCTCTCTTTCTCTCTCTCTCTCTTCTCTCTCTTCTCTCGTCTCTCTCTCTCTCTCTTCTCGCTCTCTCTTCTCTCTCTCTTCTCGCTCTCTCTCGTGTCTCTCTCTCTCTCTCTCTCTCTCTCTCTCTCTCTCTCTCTCNCTCTCTCTCTCTCTCTTTTTCTCTCTCCTCTCTCCCTCTCTCTCTTTCTCTCTCCCTCTCCCTCTCTTGCCCGCTCCTCACCTTTCGAGCGTGAAACTTATTGAACTGCTTGATGAAGACTTCTTGCAGTACATGTACATCAGATGTCACTAGGACAGGTGTCGGTCCCTCAAAGTATCTGTGATTTGGATATTATATATTATCATCTGTGACATGTCTAATGTCATCATTAACATACATATATAAAGCGTACCGTACAATTCTACGGAAATGTACTAACAAAAGTGAAAAAAAGAATGTCTTGGGTATACATAAAAATATAAAACGTTCTGACTTATCAGTTAAACAAAATTATTATTTTTTGTTTATCATCACCTTGCAATTATTATTGTCATTACTGTCCACATCCCCCGTTTGTTTCACCTTTCACCTATTTTCTGGCGTTATCACCATGATAACCAATCACTGAGGTGCAGACCTACGTATTCATACATCACCACTACAGAATTGTCTACCCTGCACCACAACTACCACACGCTTTTCCTAGTTTACTTCACCACCTATCTGTCTTGCAGCCTGTCAAAATGTTGCGTAGGTCGCATTCAACAAAATGAAGTTATTGATGTGAAATGAACGCTTAAAATGTGTACTTTCAATAAGTTAAAAAAAACAACAAATTAATTGGCATTATTTTGGTGCGAGATACAGCTGTTTGCAATGTTAAGGGATCCCCCAGGCAATGAAATATATTCTCAGAAAATCATAACTGAAGAACAATTGATCGCAATGAAGGTTTTCTAATCTGCTTTACAAAAATTTTAATTTCTCTACAGTATGGGAATGAGACGCGGGTCAGGAATACTTTAAAATACATCTTTATGCTGTAGTCCCATCGATCTAACTTATCGTGGTATTAGAATCCGTCAGCCTTTGTGCCAACCTGTTACATAGCAACCCAATAGACAAAGAAGGCAGCTGAGTTACCATTCCCCCATGATATCAAAAGTTTTGTGTATAGAATGACTTTACTCTCGCCTTCTGCAATTAACAAAACTCCGATGTCGGATGGCCCTTATCACTTTCAGAGCATGATAACTCAATTCCGAGTCTGGGGACATAGTCTCATTTTGACTGGCCAAAAAAAAACCAAACATTTCACCCTCGTCATAGTGAATTGCCGAATGTCGCGACACGGAAACCTACCCATATGTTTTTCCATACGTCTTTCTCCATTCCTGGTGCTTCCGGTAGAGGGGCTGAGAGAACAGGTGAATATTATGGGTTACATTTCCACCACGAATGAATTCTAGTTTTTTCACTTGATTTTAGGATAGTAATTATCTAGCAGATCTGAATTTCGTTAAATTTTGTAATATTCAATTTCTTTAAAATCTATAGACATCTCTTCGTTTTTTTGTTGTTTTGTGTGTGTGTGTGTGTGTGTGTGTGTGTGTGTGTGTGTGTGTGTGTGTGTGTGCGCTGGTGAATGGGTGGTTGCTTGATTACTGTTGTTGTTGTTGTTGTTGTTGTTGTTGTTGTTGTTGTTGTTGTTGTTGTATGCTTTGAGAAAAATTCAGGTATTTCTTGGTTTGCATGCATTTCTGAATTAAAATGATAAAAATTCATAGAAACATCATTATTTGTCAAAGAACGTTCTGTCCCTTACTTCCCCTCTTGCCCCCACCCCTCCCTCGTAATCCCAGTGTTTTGAATTTGCCATAATTCTCCTCCAAAGCTCAACAGCTGAGTTGTGTACATGCGAGCTGATATAGTGCTTAGAAATTAATGCACAGTTACATCTTGAAAGAAAGAAAGAAGGAAAGAAAGAAAGAAGGAAGGAAGGAAGGAACGAACGAACGAACGAACCCATCGGTGCTCAAAGTCTTACCGTCGTCCTGAATTCCAGCAGGTTGCCGAAGAGAAAATTTGGCTCTGGTCCTGGGATTCCCATTTTCTTGAAGATGGTCATAGCCTGTTTCCGGGTCCTAAACCAAATGCAAATAATTATCATACCGTCATAGCTAGCTTGATGAGTATTCTGAGAGCATCTATGTTGAAGTGACATGTTCAACAACAGCATTCATCGGTTCAGAGAGACGGACCAACGGTTATATAATAAAATATATGCATAATCCTTACGTTAATTAGCGCAATGCGGTAACCGCGGGGAAATTCCCCAAAACAATATTAATTAGTGTTCACCGTAGTTAACGCAGTACGGTAATTATACTGTATGGATTAGGTTAATCGCTACAGTGTCCCTGTCTTTGTAAAGGCTACTTTTTACCATAATTTCTATGCATACATAGATATCAACAGCTCCGGCAAACGGATACTCTGAACATATAGAATTACCTTTCACTTGGTATATTTCTAATCAATACCTTACCATGACTGCTTGGGAGGTTTCCTGATTCCATAACACATTTTTACTTTCAAATACAGTGTATCTTTATTCTCAACAAAGTGCCTTATGACACTGACCACTTGTGTCAGCTGAAGCTTGTAACTTGCAGATGATGCATCAGTCGGTTATTACTGTCATGTTGTAGTAATAATAGCCTTATTTGATTTTCATCCCTACAATTCAAACTCAAAGAACTGAGAATGCCCAGTTTTCATAATGAATAAATAGTTCAGTGCCAGGCTCTCGGATTTTGTATAATAATGCTAATTTACTTACGCTTATCACTGAAAATTACATATTTTTGTTTATAAGATAATTAAAACATTTGATTAGTTTAGCTTGGAAACTGAAGGACAACCATCTTCTATATGTAATAAACTAAACCCTGCATTTCTAGCCCAAACCTTTTTTGCATCTTAATAATACTGTTGATAAGGCAATCAAGCACTTTCAAGTCTCACTTACCAATAGAAAATACAAAACAAAACTGTGACAGTTGTCACTAAAATCATTGAAACGATCATGATGTTCTTCCTTTGTCCAAAAGCGAGGGTGAATTTCCCTTTGAATTTGAGACTTTGGAAAGGACAGGGCATTAAATACGCCTACTGGATCTATAAACTGGTTGTTCAAGAAACCAGCCAATCACGTCTTCGAGTTTGGGGGATATCAGTGATGTCATAAGGCCACTCCAAAGATAGGCGTATACGCAAGCATCTTCTACCACACTGTCTTGGCGAAGAAGATGACCCTTGAGACCTTCTTGAGACTTTGTCATACTGGATTATTGATTTTGAGGTTAGCAGGGAAACTTTGCCTTAAACCATTCTTTCACATTGTGACATAATTATGATTGCTTGTTTATGCTCAGTTCTTGTGTACACGTGTCTGTTTGTGTGAACGCAAGACGCACGTATATGTGAGAATGAGACTTTGCTGACTTACGTGTTACTATGGTAATCTGTTCGTTCTTACTGTCACGGAGTGACTAAACGCTCACCACCGACCTTGCCCCCTCGAAAGATAAAAATAGTTTTGACAAACTAATTTCGGCGAGTTGTAAAAACACTACCGTCTAGGGTCGAAAGATAATAATAGTTTTGATAAACTGATTTCGGCAAGTTGTGAAAACACGACCGTCTAGGGTCGTGAAAGCGAATTGTCGCTCACCCCTATATGAGTCATTGGCAAATAGGGGAAAAACAGTCACTCATCATACAAAAATATCAACCATAATCATTCTATTACATAACACAAAATGACAATGCTTTTGTATTGAAAAATGGTTCAACTTTTGTACAGGGTACAGATATTACCTCTTGATTGACATGTTGTGGAAGAAATTTGCATTTGAATGTGTAAATACGCTGTATAATTCTCTCCTGATTTCTATCACAAATGAGGGTAAACCATTTAGAAATCCACTGTACCGTTAAAATGCCCAATGCACACGAATATATAATACATTCACGCATAGAGGAAAGGAGTGAGAATATTGTGTGACAAATTTTACTGCTGCTTTTTCTTTATATATAGATGTTTTAATGCTCTTAATTTTATTTAACTCGTGTGACAAATTTCATGTCAAAAGTCGCACAAATTTTAAGATTCGTAAACTCAGTTGGGATACGTTGGATTCGTTTCAAAAGTCGTGAAAAAGAACGAAAACGTTTCTGCACGTCGGTCGTGACCTAGTATATCATGTTTTACATCGACAGTTACCTGCCATCGTGGCGAAAAATTCTAGTTTCCTGTCCATTTTTTGTACACTTAGTTAAGTTTTTAAGTCAGTTTTATGTTTTAAAAATACATAAAATGCAAATGCATAAGATTTAATAATATTTAATACTATAAAGATAATGTACGATACGTATTTAGGTGGAGAAATCCAATACGAATATGAAAAAAATAGGGGTTTTTTCCAAATAATATACCTTTTAGACAATGGCAGTAACTCTATAAACCGAGTGACAAATGGTCTCAAACTCTGCTTCTGGGCAATTTGTGCTCTGTTCTACAATTTTGTTTCTTCGTAAGGTACTGAATTCAGTACTTATTAAGACCTATTGCTGTGGAACTCATCCGGTGATGTAGTATTAGTATGTTTAAACAATGGCAATAACTCTGCAGAGCATTGTGCGGTATGAATAGTGCATGTATTTCATTAGGTTACAGACCTGTAATAGGATTGGACCTTTTTTTCCTCTGTGGGTTATATTAACATTTTGAGCTGCCCTCTGAACCCAAAGTTTTAGCTTTCACCCAGACCCATACCAGATTGAAGCTCATTATGTGGCCCAAATTTTAAGACTTACCCAACCCTAGCAAGCCCATTGAAATTTTGAGCTTGGTTGCCATTTGTAAACAGACCCTACATTTTTCACTGGTCAATGCCAAACCCCGCCTCTTCCGCCTGAGCACACCCTTGACCTGGCAGTTCCAGCCCAGGGCTAAATAGTGCCTGGTAAAATAAAGTAAAATGGACACAGATTCCCATGATATCAAAATTTCCCCCCTAGATCCCTTATTACTGGAAGAGGGCATGCCAAAAGAGGGAAAAGGGGAGATGAAATATACCCCCTAAGTCGTAAGACCAAAAAGTGAAAGTACAATTACAGGCCTGTACCCATTAGTAGCTAGTCTGTGACCTGTTCT
>JAWQUT010000017.1:2615006-2635968 GCA_033807755.1 Ellobium chinense | reverse complement strand
CTCTCTCTCTCTCTCTCTCTCTCTCTCTCTCTCTCTCTCTCTCTCTCACTCATTCACTCGCGCGCCCGCACCTTATGGTATGAAGATGTCAACAAAATTTGCACCTGGCATATGAGTATGCAATTCTAAATGGTCCCTATATCAGAACATTGGCTGTAGGGAGAGAAGAAAGGTTTTTTGTTTTTTTAGTGGGGGTGGGAGGGGGGAGGGTCCAAATACAAGGCGGGGAGTGGGGATGGGGAGCAGTGTCATCAAGATCATGTCAGACCTTTTTTGTAGCACATTGGGCAGATATAATTATATGGGCAGCATTCCTGAATGGATTAGTTGCATTCCGTATTTCATATCAGTATAGGTCTACACTGCTACACCCATGATACGAAATTTTCGAAAGACTATTTAGTTTGATAGCTGGTGTGTCCCTGAAACCAGGCTTAAAAATATTTAATTTGCAGCTTGCTCACTGACTTTACAGCACGCAATGATTCCCCGACAAACAAGGTCTTGGATTTGTAACTGTTGCCAATGGCCAGACTCGCTCAGAGTTTTTACCTAGGCTATCGTATGTTCTATCAGCGGTGATACCCCCCCCCCNCCCCCCCCGCCTCCGGACCTCGCCATAATACTCCAGTTTGGAAACAGGCGCATGGTTGTAACGGCCTAATTTTGAAAGTCCCGACCACCCCGTTAGACATCAAGAAAATGCAAGTACAGGACACTACTTCCAGTGGGTCAACTTTATTAAGCTTTAGCAGATCAGAGTAGTTTTCCTCCTCTGATACAATGGCAAAGCGTGATCTTTTCAACTAAAATATATCCTTTTTTTTTTTAAACCAGTGTACCTGAGCCATCCAAAAACACGACCACATTTCAACTGACAGTTCAAAGGGGTCCTGTAGTTATCATCGTTCCAAATGACCCACAAGTTTTAAGATTGACCCAATGGGCAAGTCTGTTCTTTACAAGACATAAAAACTTGAAGTGAGAGATGGTCCATAAAGGCTGGTATGAGAGTAGGCCCTACGAGGGATACTATGTTGATCCATGTTACTTCATGAAACACAACATGCAAAACGCACGTCACCGTGTTATCGTAGGTCAAGTCGACAAACGGGATCCCCACTGACCTTCCTACATAATTTACGTATGAAACACAACGTCACGCACTTAGGCACGTCTGGGCCTATTTTTTTCAGCAGTCGAGGACTTAAGGGGGGACACACTCCTTCCTTTTTGGTTATAGTACATTACTGAAATACTAAATTCAATATATTTTGTGTGCAAAAGTGCGCACCGAAGCGTTAAACAGTGCATTTTTTTTTTGGAGGGGGGAAAGGGGGCGGGGTCTGTTATGGGTGGAATCTTAGGAAATCATTATCTCAGAATATAGTTGTTACTTGACCGATTGATTTCACTAATGTATTTAAAGACATAGTTTTATATATATGCAAACTATATATATATATATATTATACTGTATTTCCCTTCCAAATAGGCTACCATGGCAAAATTTTAGGGTTGAACTGTAGGTTCATGGGAACTTTCAAAGTAGCATAGGTATGTCATTAAAAGAATTGGCTATTTTGAGAGGTATCAAACTCTTAATTGGGCCATAAGAATGATCTAAGACAGATATTGCAGCAACATTGGCACCATTTTGTAGGGAAATGAATGTGCTTGACAGTTGAAAGTTGCATATTTCTCCAGGGAACTAACAAAGGCTATCAACATCCCATCCAATTCATCTCAGTGAGTCAGATTATTGAAAATTTTCTGTGTCCCTCTGCAAATATACCTCACCACAGAAATATCATCCTCTGTCATTAAAGAAGCAAGACAGAGACACTTTAACAGTAGAGAATGCATCACTACTGACTACTCAAAACATATGTAGGAAATAATTAAATGTGGGGAGGGGTTAAGCTTTGTGATACCTATTAGAAGGGCAAATCACTCATTGTGTACAGCGCAATTAATCCGCTAATATATAAAATCCCCCTTTTCTGGGGCCCTGCCTGACAGTGTTAGGATGTAGAAATATGTAAAATGATCTGTGATCTAAGTAAAGCATCCAATTTTAAAGTTTCAGGTACAATTTGAGCCTTCTAGATAAAAAAAATAAAATGTGTAGGCCTATGTATTCGCACGCGGTCAAAACCAGCCAAATGAAAAATTGGGGACCAAATCAGAATTTGAGGTGATCTTTTTCGAAAGACATTTGTGAAAAATTTTGGGCGTTGACCCCCCTTTTTCTTCCCGTTAAAAGATTGGGCAAAAGAAGTACTTTAACTCCATGGAAAAGATGTCCCCAAATCACAGTGGTATATGTAGAATAACACAAAATGTTAATAGGGCCAACATAAGAAAAAACAATAGCTGGTGTCAAATTCAGCACAGAAGGGACACCACTCCAGAAATTCCCCGGCACTGCACTGGTTCAACTCAGTCATTTCTCACCGCCCCACACAGACACAGCTAAGTTTAATTCTCTTGTTAATAGACAGCCCTTACTTTCAGTTTGGCCTAGCTTATTCTTATGACACAAATTTTGTATACTGTTCTAAAATGTAATGCAGTAGTCAGCGATTGTTTCGTCTTCTTTTCCCACAAACTCCAGCTGTGACTTCATTCATTCGGTCTGGTGAAACATCAAATCAGATTATATCATGACCGTTCGAGGTGAGGTTCCATCCCCGGCCGTCCGCCCCACGTTCTGGCAGCGTCGATTCAGTTCAGTGGAGCTTCTTTCGAGGAGGACATGGCGGTTTTGGCGGTGATGGCGATGTGGCGGGAGGGGTAAAGACAAGGGTCTGTAGTTTTGATTCTATTGCTTGACCATATTGCCCTTCCGAAATTATCTTGAAAGGGGGATGTGAAGCCGAGCATCATCGATATTTTTAGTGTTATATTATCTCTTTCATGAGATCAAAATGAAATATGTTTTGTGTAGGAGGCATCCTATACATTTTCCACAAGTTTTGATAAGTTGATAAGTTCTACTTTGACACTGGATATACCACACGTGGAAATGCGACAAAAGAAAGATGAAACTTCAACATGTTTCTCGTAGATCAATGACGCCAGACCTCCGCGTCCTCACTGACAGTGGCCTGACCTTAGATCAACAGACGTTTGCAAATAAATTTCGTAATTTCTTGTTTCCCTTGGTGCCAACGGTGTATCCGACTCCAGTCTAAATCTATTCGCTTGATATAAAAAAAAAAAAAATGGGAGGTAAGCAACTTTCGCTGTATGCCTGCCATTCGTCGGGGTAGTGCAGTTGTTTCTGTTAGTTTGGCACTGTCACTCGAATAATATTTAGCTGTATTTGTATGGGCTGCTCACAAGGTGCGGTTCAAGATTACTATGGCTCGGGAGTGGAGAAATTTTACAGAACATTTGTAATTTGTTACATTAATCGTTTGCGGTTTTTATTTTGCCATTTCATTATCAGTTTATTGCAGTCGAAAGCGGAAGATGTAAGGAGAGTGACAGGTGTATGACTAAACCACAGTTTACGATGGCCTGTACGCTAGAAAAAAAATAGACTAGTTTGCTGCATTACGAACACAGTAAACGAAGGGTCAGCAATGAATTTAACTCCTTCCTAGATTAGAAAATAATTCATCTTAACGACTGCTGAGGACAAAGGGAAATTCTATAAATACAGTAAGAACCATTTGAATTTAAGTTAAGGCGGAATAGTTGTAAAACCTAGTTGAAATGCACCGCGCGCATAAGTAATGTTGAATAGTTGAATGTCAGGCTGTTCTCGAAGCAAACATCTCAGACGAATGACAAGGCCTTGAAAAGATAAGTGCATGTGAACTGTTCACCATATATTTTTGGCACTAACAAATATTCATTCAAACACCTAAGTCACATGACCATCGGAGAGGAAGCCTACTTTGTGAACAGGCTGGTTCGTCCTTTTTCACATCTCATTCAAATACAGCACTGGATTCTTTAATGCTGTTGTTGCTGTTCCTGTTGTTGTTGTTGTTGTATGCTATTTGCTATTGTTGTTGTTGTTGTTGTTGTTGTTGTTGTTGTTGTTGTTGTTGTTGTTGTTTGCGATGTAGAAGCACTTGAGCTCTAATTCTTCGGCTCATTGTCATGTTAAAGTAAGTGCACAGGGCCTTCAGTTGGGTGGTGCTCTCAAATAGAAGTTGAGCATTGGTCGTTGTGTCTTAAAGCTGCACACTTCACAAGGGTGGACACAGAGGAGGCATACTGGCATATTATAGTGAGACTGAAATCGGTTAAGGTGGGCATTCAGCTGAATGTGCTGGCTTTGCAGAAGGACATTTATGCACTCCCTAATCTATTTTCACCTTCTTTTCTTTTTGTCACATTCCACGCTTTTCATGGAGCTCTATGGATAAAACCAAGATCACAAAAAAACATGTTCTCACCAACTAGAACCAATGGTTTCATTTTTGTTTTTAATCTTTTCTGAGCATGACTTGAATGCTGCCAAAATAATCAGAAGCCGACAGAAGCTGTACTTAAAACAAAGATATAACAGTATTAGAATATGGGCACACATTCTACGAGTGAGACATTAGGAGACTAAGACAAAATGGTCTGCTAGATGGAGATCCTTGCATTATCACTATGATACTGTAGCAATGTAGCGGAGTTACTCCGCAAAAACCTTCAATCGCACTGTAGTATTAATTCCCGCTCCCTGAACGGGACTCTTTCTCTCTCTCTCTCCTTCTCGCCCTCTCCCTCCTTCCCCAACACTCATATACATATGTGTGTGTTAGTACCAAACATCATTTGTCACATGTTATGGACATTTCACAAATCTCATGCAATTTATTAAAAAACTATCCCTGCAAAATTCACATAATTACCCACCTTGGCGGCAGCTTCAAGAAATGGAAGGATGTTTCTGATGTAAACAGCCATAAAACTTATCAAGACAAAATCAGACCAGTGAAAGCTCAGTGGCTTAGGTTGCATGAGCCAAACTGTAAAAGCCTCTTTGAGTCATTAAATAAAAATTTCTCCTCAAACCATAGAAACGTTCCGAGATGGCCAAGTCTAGTCTGCAGGTCTGGTGCCATCACTGTGCTCAAATTATATAGCCTACTATTTACAGTGGGGGTCCTTCATTTGGGTTTTTTTGTTCACAATTTTAAATTACAGTGTATATGAAATTGTTAAAAATGTGGCCTTCTTTTGCAGATTACGGGCCCGCACAAATGAAATCCGCTGAAGCCATTGGGAACACTGCCTGTAACAATTATTTTTTTACAAAGTCAAGACTGAATTTCACCACTTTTGCGGTGTGGTTTTAAGTTATATGGTTATTTGTTTCACACAAAATAAAATGAAATAGCGTCCACCAGTGTCATATTTTGCAATTTTATTTAAATTATAAAAAGAAGCACACAATAAGGAAATGTCGAATTTTCGGAATTGAAAATTCCTTCATCAGGAATAATAATAATGTTATATGATTATATCTACACAACTACTCTGCTACCAATGGAGTTTGCGGTAAATACAATAATATGCATTTCCAAAACAACGACATCAAGGTAGATGTCTAGACAACCCATACGTTTTGTAATACATGTAATTAAGGAAGACCCCAATTCAGCGCTATCCGACAGACGAGATTCCTGCCGTCATACTCATACCCTAAAGGCCACGGTCAAGGTCACCAAAGGCCACGGCCACGGCCACGTAAAGTTATCTATAAATAATGGTACGGTTGGGCGATACCACATGTATAGATATCGAATACCCACTCATAGGTAATATATCGATATAGTTATTGATAACCTCCTGTTGGTGATCCAAAATGCACTTTCTGGTTTTGATTTTAACGACAAATCCCTCTGTGTTATCGTCGCCGTTGTTGTTACCATATGTTGTAATCTTTGCTTACTTTAATTGGCTGAGAAATGTGTTATTTTACAAATAAAAGTATAAGTTGGCAGTTGGCAGGCATTTAGGTATTTTTAATCATCCTGCTTCCCTCTCGTTGACTCACTTTTCCTCTCGACAGTAACAGCAAAATAATACTGTATAATGATAATAATAGTCATCACCATCACTGGAAGATAAAGACATCACAGCAGTAACAATAACAACAAGAACAAACATAGTAGTTGCAAAGTCAACGCTATGAATGGCATGAGACAATAAATCTAGACTAGAACAAAACAACTAAACAGTGCAAAAGTAGAATATAATGGGCCTGCAGAAACATGCATTAATGATGTGTTCACAAGGCAAATCCTCTTGATCATCAAAACAAACAAAAATTCGGTTTACGGTTTCTTAGAAGCTTAATTGTAGTCTACTCTGTCAAAATCACAGCTCCACTGAATTTTATGAGCTGGAAACATAACCACGCATGCTTCAAAGCTGATATATCTAGGTTTAATAGGTATGAGACAAAACAATAATAACTTGTTTAGGAAACTACCCCTCCGGAAAGGGGCAGGCTGGTCTAGGTAACCTATCTGCGTCTTTGTTTAAAAACGTGATAGTTCAAATTTATATACATGGCATGTGTCATGCCTAGTCGCATTGTCGTCGAAAGAATTCTTGCCAAACAAAAATTATTTGTTCGAACTAGACTAACTGCCTAAAAGTATCAGTTTTATATGGGTCTTTGCAATTCTAAAACATAAATGTCTTGATACATGCATGTTCAGGCATGAGAATATATCATATACGCCCTCCTTTTTGTTTTGTCATTTAAGGACGTAGATCTGGTGTAATGTGATAATTATGGAGCACATAAATATTATATACTCTAGACACCTCCAAAATACCGCATACTCGAATACTTGGAAATAATATTACCCATATCTAAAGAACGGCAACTCCAGCTTTGTTGACGGAGTTCTACTTCAAGTGATTGGGTCTACTTCTCCTCGTCTATCTCACATTATTATTATAAGAGTAGGCCTACTGCATTCAGAATTTATTACAGAGGATCGAGGTTGTGCTACGCAGACAGGGCACTTCAAGACAGCCCTGACGCTGCAAAATGCTGGATTTCGTCATTTTCGCAGTTACTTTCCTGGCTGTGCTTCTTGGTGCCATCATATGGTTGTACCCGGTGAGAATCAGTAGGCTTCGTGGACCAATCGTCCCTTGCAGCTTGCACGAACGGCCGAATGCACGAACAGCGTCACAGGGCCGTTCGTGCATTCGTTCACAAAGTCTAGTCAGGAAAGCTTAGTTTCATTGCTTCATCAGACTATCTGTATATTTGAAGTGCCGGTAATCTACGGGGATTTTCGGCTTTCTCTAACAACAGCACCGATTTAGTCGATAGACTATATTGATATAGACTAGTCCATGACCTGTCTATGACTAAATGAACTGTATCATTATCGTTGCGGTGCTGTCCTTTGACATTGCCGGATTTTCCTACTAGTCTAGATTTGCTTACAGAATCTTATCAGACTTTCAGATTTTAAGCAAAGAAAAGACCATTTGCACATCAGATGAAGTTTGTTTTAAGTGGCATAAGTCAATTACCACCTAGAAATAGCTGTCCACTGATGTCTCTGTCAATATTCTGCTACTTTCTGCGTTGTGCCAGTTACCGCCGTTCTACTTCCAGACCAGTATGCAGCAGTGTTAAACCAATACAGACTTTTCCCGTAAGAGGAGGTAAAATGGCTAAGTCACGAAAAGATCTTTTTTCCCACTCAAAAAGAAATCAAAAAAAAAAATTATGAAATGTCATCTCAATCTCAATGTGTAAAATGCATTGCTTTTTTTAAATTGTAAACTTATAGGTTTATTTTTGCTTTCACATCGTGTGTAAGGAAATGGGGAAAAAATAGCATCTCCCTTTTGGCGAAAAGCACATGACCCGTGTGGCAACATGGACATGTGGCCCACTGCTTTAGCGATGTTAGAAAAGGGCAGCATTCTTAATTTTTCCCTCTCAAAGAAAATCATTTCCTTGAGAAACAGGTATCATATAACTTTACTGAAAGTCATTTAGCTCTGTTTTTTTTCAATTTACCAATATGTTTATAAATAAATTGCATTTTTCATTTCACAAAACACTAAAATGTTACTGTAGTTGCATCGCCACTTTTAGTGGGCAAGAATGTGCAACGTAGTCTTGGTAAATGATCATACAAATCTCTAAATCATTTCTTTTACCTCCATTCTGAATTATTTTGTTGGAGAAATAAATGAAACACCATCTGCTATCGTAATCTAAGGAAAATCACTATAAATTTCGGGAGAAACTAGTTGTAAATGTATGACAGTGATTGCTGACAGGAGTAAGTTACTAGCACTAGAGGAGAGGATAGCGTTTGTCCAGATCTTAAACTTATTTGTGTTGTTCAGAGTGATATTATGTTTTTGACAGCATTTTGCAGTTGAAATCTGGAGTATGGAGTTTGGCAGACTGGGAAAATCCTGAAATAATCCAGCAGTAGGAGTGATTTGCGGGCTAATATATGACTAAATGAACTGTATTGTGATGCAGAAAGGGTCTTGTCCCAGGAGACAGCCCGATCCCATTGTAACTGACCAATTTCCCTTGTAAGACAGTCATCTGTCTTAGCCAAAAGACTGAATTACATTGATATACAGTGGAACCCGCTTAAGCGGGACGGCTCCGTTCCCGACGAATCGTCCCGCTTAAGCGGGCGTCTCGCTTAGGCGAACTATCCATTACAAAGCGATTTCTTAGCTAGTTTGTGCGTTTCTTTCAGGTTCAGGGATATCATTACTTGTTGATAGTGAGGTGTGACAACAGAGTCAGATTTAAATTGTATCTGTACTGTTTAAAATATACTTATTGCAGTCTGACTGCATTTTCAGTAGACTTGCAGAGCATATTATTGGTCATTCTTTGCGGGGAACAGGATTTTTGGTTGGCTTCAAAGAAGCACCTAAGCCTTCTCACCACTCTCCTTTGAAAATTTTTTAAAAAAACCAAACAATTTCTTTTAAAGACCGGGACATGTCTACATAGAGGGAAAGAAATAATACATGTTAAAATAAAAGTGGAGAGAATATGAAAGGTCTAACATCTCTGAAGTCGAGATGTTCGCCGTCCCTCATTCAAGTGATCAAACATAATTTGGGATCAAATTTACATGATCATAAACACCAGCAAAGATAAGCGTCACACTTCTCGCTCCCCACCTGGCCAGAGCGCGACGCGAGCGGCGTGTGTCGAAAAGCCTTTACGCAACACGAATGATGGTCATGCCTTTGTTAACGACACACTGGCTGAGTGTTGTGCAATAGCGCAGGTAAGGCTCGTAAGTGTCGATCACTGCCTAAGCTGAAGAAAGGATAAAGTGTGGCTGACAGGGGGCGGGGCTTACTTAATCTTGATTCGTTAATGCTTACGCGGGTTAAATGACTAGCGACTAGGATGTCCGCTCTGATTCGTCCATGCGTGCGCAGAAGGGTCAACTGCCTGACAGAAGGCTATGGGGAGGTAGTGTCAATCACTTCTCACGTAACGTAAAGGGGGGTAATCAGGGCCGTCGGTACAAGCTTCTTTGTAGGTCTCAGGTTTTCAGCTGATAGGCAAAGGTAAACAAGCACTAAGACACAGTACGATAGTGACAATTTGCAGCATTCCTGTCAAAAACAGTGTGTATATTACGGAAATCTGGTTTCAAGTCGTCTCGCTTAAGCGGGTTGCCGTCCCGCTCACATATATAGATTTAAATAGCAAAAATTCCGTTCCCCAGGCATTCGTCTCACTTAAGCGGGCGTCCCGCTCACGCGTGTCCCGCTTACGCGGGTTCCATTGTATTGCAAAACCTATGGTCATTTTTGGGGGAGTTGAAGTTCTAATGGGCATGATGTTATTTAATGTTATCACTACCACCACAACAGAGCACTAACATCGCCACTACCATATGTATCAAATAGCTGTATACTTTTGATCTTGGTTTCCTTCACCTCTAACAGTTAGTAGGGGATGGGACTCAGATAGTCCTAGTGCCTGACTTTCCAGGCATGCAATTTTGGATGCCTTATGCTGACACAGGTGACCTTTCTGTCATACATACTGGAAATGTGAAACACTGATAAACATTTGATTATCATTTTTAAAGCACACAATGATTTATTGCTTTCTTTTTGTTTGGTTGACAGAGTTCCAAGAGAGTAACAACTATTCCGGGTCTGGATCCATCAACTCAAGAGTATGTATTATTGTTTATTTCTATAATAGTGGATGGAATTCCATGTCTCAGTATTTGCCACAGTGCCAAGTTTCACTGTGATTCAATTATATAAATGGTATTAAAATTGTCATTAATGTGCTTCATTATTTGGAAACAGATTATAAATTTGGGCAGGTTAAAAATTATAGCCTTTATTGCCAGCTTCATTGTAGTAGCCTTGCACTCGAGAGGGAGGGACCAAAAAAGTTACGGTCACAGTTACCATAGGCATGCAGCTAATTTGAAAAGAATAGAGTTCTAATGTTCTAATTCTGATGGTTTGAAATCATGACAGTCTGACATGATTTCATGCAACAAAAGCTAAGGACCCACAATAAATTATTTCCTCACCTTAATATATCAACTGACAGGTTACATTTTTTGCCTCTAGATCTCCTGCTTGTTCCGTATCTTTTCAGTATTGCCAAACACCTTAAATTAGCAGGCAACTTGAGGAAAAGTGATTTTGAGGTGCATCATTTACAGATTCAATCACTAGCAAGGGATAAACAGTATAATGTAGTGAAGCATTCTTTTTCTAAAATGTTGTTGGTCTAATTCATAAAATGGATGACTGCAGAATAATTTTGTTGTTGTTGTTGTTGTATTTCTGTGGGCAGGGTAACTTGGTGAACCATTGCTTGTGAATTTCTGGAACAGTGGTCTTTGCAGTGCTGAACAAGAGACAAATGAGGAAGCCAGGACACGCATAAACTTCAAAACTGATAGCCTCAATGAGGATGATATCCTTTGCTTGTGTTGGTCAAAGCATTAACAAACTGAAGAGAGCCAGCTCTTTCTTTCACCTCACTAAAACTACTCCTTGTTCAGCCTGCATGGAATTGCTGTTGAAGTTCTCAGGTGGAGTCTCTCTGCACTAGCTGCTTTTCCTGCCCTACCAACAGGTTGCATTTGTAAAGTCATTTGTATCTTCAACAGGGATGGGAATCTGAGTGATATTGGTCGAGCTGGCAGTCTTCATGAATTTCTTGTAGACCTTCATGGTCAATTTGGATCCATTGCTGGATTTTGGTGGGGTCAGACGTATGTTGTTAGCATTGCATCCCCAGACCTTTTCAAGCAGCAGGCAAATATCTTTGACAAGCCTTGTAAGTATTCAGTATTCAACAGATAATCATTTATGGCAAAGTATGTTTTGGTTCATTCATATTTAGCACAGTTTACTTAATAAAATAATAGTAGAATTAATCAGCTTTTTTAAAAATTTCTTGCAGGACAAGGTGGCTCCACATAGAGACATAGTCTATTTATGAAGATACATATATATAGAACATCATTAGAAAGTATTCACTCAAATAGACAAGCCCACCGGGACAATATCGGTGGTGGCAACAGTGATGATAATATTGAAATGGTTGTGAGGGAGGGATGGGATATAGATATTATGCCTTTTGTTTATGAGTATTCATCACAGAAATACTGAATACTTTCCCAAGGTCGTTCATTATCTCTTTGATTACTAGATGAAAAGGCACTGAAGAAATGTCCATGGTTTTGTGGTAGGAAAGGATCAAATAATAATTGATTGTCAGTTAAATATTCTCTTTCAGATGATTTGTTTCGTTTATTCGAGCCTGTGATTGGGTCATCGTCCATTCAGTATGCAAATGGTTCAGAAGGACGTTCTCGAAGGCAACATTATGACCGTGCATTTGCTCATGACAGACTGGTCAAGAATTTTGACAAATTTTATAAGGTTAGAGCCTCTTTCATCTTTATTACAGTGGGACCAGTAAAATTGAGACAAGCATGAACAAGGTGCCCTTAGTAATCAAGATGATTACCAGAGAACAATTTTTAGTTTTAAAATGTTTACATGCAACTGGGACAGCATCTCATTTGTATATATGAGGTGTTCTGAAAAGAAACTTCTGTAATTTCCAAGCCATTTTTAACAAAGAGTGTAAACTAGCAACAGCATTCATTCTTCAAACAGGACTGTTATGTCATCTCATTCATCACTTCTGACAGTGTTCATTACTGTTTACACTGTGGATTTTCATTACCAATCAAGTCCATTCCTCATGCAAAAATGACCTTTCTGAAATGCCAGATCTGTAATGGAGGATTCTGCTTAATTTTTTGTTTGTTTTTGCATTTGGGATGTTGACCATCTAGATCATAATCTCCATATTTCCTCATGCTCCCCCACCCCTCCCAAATATTGATTATGCCTGAAATGAAAATGGTAGTTACATACACCTTGTCACCTCTTGAGAGTCTAATTGTCTTCCATGCCATTTGTGCCAAATCAAGTTATCACAGGTTTGGGAGACGACATTTTATACAATTCTTAGAATATTGTTTTTATCTCTACATGGGAAAAATAATTTGCGTTTGCTGTGTTAAAAGATCATTTCATGAAGTAAAATCAATGGGATGTCAAAACTTGAAATCCATTTTCTCATAAATATGTCTCTTGCGATGATTTGACTCTCAATGGACGACGTTATGTTCAGTGAGCAGGCAAAGCAAAATAGGCATTGAGACTGAGCATAAAAGTAACGGTTTACAAAATTACTTTCAATAATTGTGCAAATTTTTAATGTTCAGGATAATTTTTTTCCAAATCATGTCACTTTAGTGGGATGTCGTTCCACTTACATGTCTATGTTTAAATTGTAAAAATGCTGTTCCTTAGAAATTATATCACTTACAAGGGCGTCATGCTTATGTGGATTCCCCATGCCTTCTTTCCTAAAAGTGTGCTGTCTACAAAAGATTTATTGTTGCTTAGTTCATATTACATAAAGAGTCTCTTATTAGGGTTCGATAGGCTGTAGCCGGAGGCATGATATTGTTTTATTCTCTTCATCTTGCTGCATATGTGCATGTTCATAGTTCTGCTATTGTGGAACCTAATATGTCATATTGTCACATGACTGTCACATGCTATTGTCTGACATGTGTTTGCAGTGAATCATCTGTCATGACCACCTGATTATCACAGACTACAAGATCTTTGAAATATGTTAAAGTTGATGAGCTTAAATATTCTGTTACTGACAGACCTAATAAATCAAATGGTGACAAGTTTTGACTCCTCAATTCCTTTGGTTCAAGTACAGCACCCAGAGAAAGTGTGATACCTTGCACACTGTGAATATCTGTTCTAACGGTTTTATTCTAACACTACAGGTAGCAGCTGAAGTGGAAAAGAAATGGTCCCAAAAAGGAGAGCATGATCATATTCCTTTGTCAGATGATATGTTCATTTTTGCAATTAAGGCTGCACTTATTAGCCTCATGGGGGACAGCTTCAAGGATGAAAAGCTTGTCATGAGCTTTAGAAATGCATATGATAAGGTAAGTGTTACATTCCTCATCCTTTTCCCCCCGTGTATCCCTTTCTTTTCTGTTTTCCTTCATCTTATCTCAGTACTCATTCCTTTCGGTCTCATGCACACATTGCAGTTCAACTTATTGTCACCTCAGTTTACAAGTAGGATATTGTGGTATGGACATAACATAGCATATATTTAGATTAAGCCCTGCGGCAGTGATCGGGTCTTATACAACCCGGGGGCATCTTCAGGTAGGTGTAATTCTCTTAAAGATCACTTCTCGGGTCTGAAATTTTGTGACACGTCCTAAAAATCATTTTCCTCATGAGCAACCAAAAATCAATCAATTCTACCCATAAGTTAATGAGTGACCACCACTTTCTGATCACAACCCCCCAAAAATGATGGTCAGGTCATATAAGACCCGATCACCATTACAGAGCTGCTGATGATTGGGTCTTATACGACCCAGTCACCATTATAGAGACACTCATGATCTGGTTGTATAAGACCCGATGACTTAAGAGGAATTAATGATTGGCATTTTCTTCTTGTTGCTGCTAAAGTTGTTTAATAGCAAATACGTACCTCTGACTATTATTAGCTGTAGGTGAGGGCTTCCATTATTATTTTTACTTCAGGGGTTTTAATATTATTTTGGCTTTTAATACGCATTGTTAATGCGCTACTTAACAACATCAGGTTTAACTGCTTGTTGTTCTGGCAAAGTTGTTGGCCTTGAAGTTTTGATTCGCACAATGGAAGGTGATGACAGAAGAGAAAACATTTTAACAGTTATCAGGAAAGTCATATCATAAATGAAATCGATGGTGAGAAAAACAATCACTTTACAGCCAAAGAGTTCAAAGTAGACGAAGATGAGATGCTGTAATAGAAGATTTACCACTTAAAAAGGTATTCGTGAACCAGGAGAGGACCACAGTAGTTGCAAAGCTTGTTCAGTCTTATAAATGCCATATGGTTTAAGGGATTTGAAGGTTTAAGTTATGTGTTATTTAAGTGTTGTGTTGTCCTCCAGCAACATAATTAATGTATGATCATAGATCTCCTACAAAAAACGTATACCCATCAAACCACTCAAATCTCACCCACACAAATAAGGACTGGGGATCTTAAAACCCACAGATTAATCTTACATCATAAAAGTATTCAGATACCAGATTTGGGGTTATAGTCCCAAGCTCAGGTAGGCTATATGCTAACTGTCATTGTATTGATAGAAGGCGTAAACTGGTTACTGAGTTACAGAACTGACATCTTTGCACTTTGGGCAAACCCATACATGCTCAGTCCTCAACACCAAATAACTTATGGTGATGCCAATGGTGCCGGTCACCTTGTGTGTACCCTCCTGTCCCTTCCTCACTGTAGCGATTCCTGTTGACCTGGCCTTCTTGTAATCACAAACTCTTGCAGTCTGAGGGCCACAGCCTCCTCGATTGATGTATCTGCAGATAACAGGCGATGTTTCAGTGACTTTTCTATGTCTCCCTTATCCATCCGTAATGTCCCCACCACAGGGGCATCAGCCACCGGCCGATCAGTTCTTTCATTATCATGGACCTCTGCATGTCCTGGACAATAGATCCTTGTGGATCCGTGAAACCTGGAGGTCAGCAGATAGTCCATCCACTCATGATGCAAACATCCGTTTAGGACATATAGGAGCATGGATTGTGAGTCTGTCACAATGACTGCCTTTGCCACTGTGGTCCCAAAGAACTACTTCAGAGCCGCAATGACTGTCTCCACCTTCGTTCTCAATTTGGAAGAAGTTGTTGATTATCGTCCACTCTACTCGGTGATGACCCTGTCTCTCACTGAGAAGCCCTATCCTGATTTTTAGCCATGTTCACCCATTAGTGAACATGATAGCATCATAGTATTTTTCTGCTCAGTGTATTTTTCTACTTGTGCCATCCATGACATCATCTCTTAAATCCTGTGCTGTTGATGTCAGCAGTGTTTTCAGGTAGTGGATATCTCTTGTCCGTCACTACTCACAATTAGCCATAACCTTAGCAAGCATATCTGGGTTTTATTGACATGAGTCCCTGTATTTTGTCTTATTGTCAAAATAAGGGTTTCTCTAATGCACCCCAATCGATGTGCATACCTTCATTCTGGATATTCCCGTCGATCACACTGTGGTGGTGACAGCGTGAGGATTCCAAGACCATAACAGACCAACGCTAAGACCAACTGATTGTGGAGAAGAGCCTGTCGTTGCTATTCCAGGTTCACAGCTGCTGTTGATTTCAGTGTTGCTATACCTCGTGTGCATCTCTGAATTATTCGCTCCCCATGGCGTCTATATAAAGAGGCTGCAATCAAGGGTCACCCTGAAATATTTAATTCTGTTGCATTTTCTATGTTATGTCCTTGGAAGATGATGGCGGAGAAATCAGCCAAGACTGTGATTATTTAAAGAGCTGACCTCTTGCGGGTTGTCTTGTGAGCTAGATTCATCACTCCACTAAGCGATGGCTTGCATAGTTTTGTGAATGCTTGTGATCATCTCCTGCCTATGTGGGTCAGTCTTATATTTGAGGATATTGTCTACAAACATTAGTGTCCTTTCTGGACAATTACACTGAATCCTTGTCACCCCAGCAGTGTAGATGTGGAATAGTACAGGTGAAAGAGGATATCCCTGAGGCAATCTTGGACATAAATATATATGGGTTCAGACATCCATGATCCCAATAGAAGGGGGACTTTTCTGTCCATCAGAGCAGCTGCGACCCAGTTCACAAGCCATGTATCCCAATATATTGCAGTTTATCAAGGAGTTGCGAAGTCCACTTTTTTGTAAGTATCCTCCAGGTCGATGGCGTAAACAGTTAACTGAGAACAAAACATGGACCTACCTACATCAATTTAAGCTTACAGTAGGACAAATGATGAGTAATCTTCTTCCTCCAAAAAATGACAAAATAACATTAAACTTTGCTAGTCTGGATGCAGTACCCAAAAATCTAAAAGGCTCAAAATAACTACAATGTGTGCTCAGCTTACAGTTTTGTAGATAACACACTCGGATTTTATAGGACATGATCACCGGAGTAAGTAACTAAAGTCGATCACCACCGCACGGGTTAATAGGTTATAAGCTCACCTAGGCTACATGCTAACTGTCACTGTATTGATAGAATGCGTAAACTTGAACGGAGAAACAAACCATAGACTTATCCACCTTAATGTAGGCCTACAATGTGATAAATGATAAGTAACCTAAAGAGTACTCACCCCTCATCCTCAAAGGACAAAATGGCATCAAATTTCGTTAGCCTCGATGCAGCCATCTTTCTACACAGTCGTCTTAAAGGCGCAAAATAACCACTATGGGTGCTCAGCTTAAAGTTATGCAGAAAACACAATCACCATTTCCTTACAAGAGTCATCAAGTCATAGAAGACCAGCTCATCACTGGCTCTAAGCGGGTGATCGGGTCATCAGAGCATTTAACTAAAATTGATCATCGTCACACGGGTTAATGCTTGAAGCAAGGTTACGGAAGAGAAAGTATTCTTAGGAGATTCTTTGGACAATATCTAGGGGCTGTCTAGATCACCCTAAGTATGATCCTAATCTGAGTTCATGCACGCCTTAGTATATGGATCATACAGGTTGGACATAACCCTTGTAATTTGAGATGATGAAATAATGATTTCCTGTTTTCTCACAGGCTTGGGGTGAAGTAGAGCATCGCCTTGCAAACCCAGTCCTTCCTGATGATAATGATCCAAGAATGATCCAGTTCAATGAAGGTAACAATTTGGATTCATCCCCTCTGACCCTTACTTGATCCAGGGAATTAGTTAACATTTCTTCTATAGTTTGTTCTTACTTTGATTGAAACATTTTCTGGGGCATATCAGTTACTGACTATTTATAAATGTCTTTTTAAAGTGAAACTTTTAACAGATGGAAAAGACTAACTACTGCCACCTTCTTCTACAACAGCTGCAAGAACTTTCAGTACTATGTAGTGATGTTAGTATTAAACATTTTGGTGAGTCATAAGTAGTTTGATTGTTTTATCTACATTGCAAACTTTATTTTTTGTTAGCTGTGAAGTATCTGCAGTCAGCAGTGACAAAGGTGATTCAACACCGTGAGGAGCACAATATGCGCAAGCAAGGCAACTTGCTGATAGATGATATTCTGGAATTTGCACCTAGCGAGGACAGTATCGCCAGTGACACTATTACCTACATGATTGGGTCATTTCACACGACAGGAAACAGTAAGTTTTAAAGAAGCATCTACTGTTTTGCAGTGGAAGAGTCATACATAGACGTTTGGGAGCATTACACTTACGAACTTTATTTTTCAAAACATCACAGTTGCGAACCTACTCAATTTTGAGCAAATTTATACATTACACTTGCAAACCTATAGTGGTTCAACAAAAATTAAAGCATCGCATGTGCGAACCTAACGATTTGTAATCGAGTTGTACTCGTACTCACCAGAGTGTAATATCCACATACAGCGCTTCCTGTTCTGGTGTTGGACCAGCAAAGGCAAGATGAAATGATGACCATGGTTGATGATGATGGCTCTCCACTTCTTTAATCGTAATGCATTCCCCCTCTGTGTTTACAGGCTTGGGACTGTCTCATACTGGTATGAGGCCGCATTAGGAATGTTTGTGTTTAATTTTATTGTTCACAGTACTGGATAAAACTATGTACACTATTAACATGGTAGACTCTTCTTGTTCCAGAGCTGTTTACAAGCCGGTGTTCGGCAATGACCCAAAGCATACTTTCTTCAGGAACTTGTCTTTTTCAAGGGCTCCGTCCTTGTACTGGCTAATTGCTGCTGCCAGCCATTCCTGCTTCCTTCTTTCGCGCAGTGGAATTGGGCGTCCCTCGGGCATCTTGAAATGATTTTCAAATAGCACTTCTTGTAGGTGGTCGAACAGCTCAAAAACAGACAGATGACTGGTGTAGAAAAGGCCATTCAGCTTTCGGTGGAATGCTTCACACCCATTTGTTGTTCTCTTACTGGTGGCATCAGTGCTGGCCCACAAGTTGGTGGGAATGTAGAAGTGCTGCAGATGTAGATCTCCGTCAGGCATGTGACCATCCTTTCGTCAATAGGGGCCTGGAACAAGATGTCAAATGCGAAGCTTTCATAAACTTCCAGGAAATCAAAAAAGGACAGTCTAAAAGTGAGCTTCAAGAACTGGCCTATTTCTGAATCTTGTATTCACCAGACAGTCCCAATTCCTGGATCTTCCGCCACCAGTTCTGTTTAAGGTGGAATAGGCAGCCTTTCACCGTCATTCCTGGAAATGTCTCCGTTGCTGCCTTGTGGGTCGCTTTCTCAAAGTCAAGATGCAGGGTTTTGCTATCAAGGTAGATGGTGTTGAGAAGATTGAACATGGCGTAATAGATCTCAGTAGACTTCCCTGGAAGAAGGAAAAAAGCTACGGGTATGTAGTGTCCATGTTCGTAGGTGATGATTGTGTAGATCTGAAAGAAGTGCTTTGGACAACTCTTGAATGTCCCATCGCCGAACATGTCCTGGATGCCCTTCAGATTTGCCAATGCTTGTGGACTATTGATGCAGGTTATCTGATTCTGTAGGTCAGTCTTTACACATGTGTCATGCTTGGTAGAAATTGACGACAGCGCCTCTAGAGCTTCCAGTTGTGTCACAGGCAGCTTTGGCTGGCTTTTTCTCCTCTGTCTCCACATGGCCATGCGGATGTTGCTCATGTCCCTCTGTGTCAAGCAGTCTGTTGGTGTATGCTGAGCCTCTCTGATGAGAATTTTTCGGGGCCTCTCTGTCAAATCATCTTCTGCTTTTCTCTTGCAGACTTGTCTGAATTGCTTTGCTTGGGAAGAAGCGAGATCTACATCATGGTCATGAACTGTCATCTCATGAAGGACATTGGTTGTTCCAAGTTCTGTTGTCACTCTCGCATTGCAATTTTTTCTAGTGCAGCGCCACGCTCTTGAAGTTTTATTCTCCTTCATTAGTCTATACAGGTGTCCTTCCAGTTGAATAGCTGGCTTGCCTTTACTTGTCTCAACTATCTGTATATCCATCGTGTTGTTGAGTTGCAGTCCCCACAGTCGCAGTGTGACGCAGTTGTAAGTATAAGGGGGTATAGTGGTTTATTTATCCTCGGATTTTTGAGTTAACACCAGCACCAGTTGTAAGTATGAAAATTAGAATGTCAAAATTCTTTTGCACAATATATTCACATGTGTAACGATACACGAATTGTGTTCACACCAAGGAGGTGTTGTCACACGCTATGACTCACATGTTTATTGCCATGTGTTTAACTGTTTGACCTGTTTGCCTGTTTTGTGTTTGTGCTTGGGTGATGCGGGGGGTGAATATTCGTAATTGAACAGTGCCCCCATATTCGAGCAAACTCCGATATTTGCCCCGATATTGGATAAGTTCGCAAGTGTAATGTTGGGTGCCCTTTGAAGTTTTTAGGTTCGCAAGTGTAATGTTGCGGTGCCGTTTGAAGATTGTAGGTTCACAAGTGTAATACACCCAGAAGTTTTGATAGACAACAGTTTTGTTTTTTGCAAAGTGCAGAAACTACTCCTGGTAGACATCTTGCCAAATTTATTCTGCCTGTTGTGCAGTTTGTAGGGGATAAGGTAACTACTGAAGCTTTTGAAATTTAAATAGTCCAAAGGGTTCAGTGGAGACATACTACTTTGGTCAATGAAAGGTCAGTCATGAAGTGCTGTGTTGTGCAGCTACATTGCGTATGCACACATATTAGTGTGAACATGCGCTGATGCACATGATGGCATAATAAGCTGTGACAGTCATTAGTAGTACTGATCATTTGGCTTTTAACTTACCAGAAATACATTAATGACAAATTTCTTTCATTACACTCATATCATTCCAGTGCTTACATGGTGCCTGTACTTCTTGGCTACTCACAAGGATGTCCAGGCTAAGGTGTACAAGGAGATAAAAGAGGTTTTGGGAGACAATGATGCTGTAGATGATGACAATTATGAGAAGCTGAAGTAAGTAAAGGCTGCTTGCTAAATTGATTACTGGTTTAAGCTGTGTTTTTTCGTGCAAGGATCAATCTGGCTGGGGCCCTCTTTCCATATTGAAAGCAGTTGGCTTCCTGTATATAGAGAGAATATTTACACAAGAATTTCTCTCCCGCATTCGCTCATATTCATAAACATCTCCAGATCTAAGGCATACTGGTCTGTGGAAATTTTTAGGATTGAAGATCTGTCGTGACTTTTTTAAGATTTTTAATATATCATGGTCCAGGAGCTGAAGACAGTCTAGTTAGCAGTGGGAGAATGTGGTTTCTACACACAAAAAGGGTGCCACATTCATATCACCCACCTCAATGTCTCCACTCCAGAACTGGGACTAGGCTATCTGGACGGTCTTTTAAACGTCCTCTTCCCCTGAGGCCCTCCCCAG